>PVJC01039673.1:0-16119 GCA_004026665.1 Murina feae | reverse complement strand
TTTAATTATAATGTGCCTTGGTGTTGGTCTTTTAAGTTCATTTTATTTGGAGCTCTGTAAGCTTCTTGGATTTGTGTGGGATATTCTTTATCTATAACCGGGAAGTTTTCTGTTATTATTTCTTCCAATAAGCTTTCTATTCCTTGTTTAGTTTCCACTTCTTCTGGCACCCCTATTACACGGATATTGTTTCTTTTTGTGTTGTCCCAAAGTTCTCTTAGGCTCTCCTCCTGCTTTTTAATTCTTTTTTTTTAGAATGCTCTGCTTGGGTATTTTTTTCTTCCTTGTCTTCTAGCTCACTGATGTGGTCCTCTGCTTCTTCTAGTCTACTATTGATGCTTTCTATTGAGATCTTTATAGCACTGATGTCATTTTTCATTTCTTCTTGGTTCTTCTTCATTTCCTCTTGGTTCTTACACATATTGTCGAATTTGTCTTCCATTCTTTTCATCCACCTTATGATAATTTCCCTGAATTCTTTCTCCGGCAAGTTGCTTGCCTCCATTTCAGTTACTTCCCTTTCTGGTGATGCCTGTTTTTCTTTCATATGCGGGCTATTTCTTTGCCTCCCCATGATCTATCTTCTCTGGGTATCTGGTTATATAGTTTTTTCTCTCCTTTCCGTGAGGAGGAGCAGGGCTCGTCTGGGTCCACGTATTCTTGATTTGAGCTCCGGTGTTCCTGGGTTCCTGGGTGTCCTATTTGCAGTATCCCTGGATGTAAACAATTCTGGTAACAGTCACCCAAGATGGTCTGGTCTCTGCAACACAGTCGGCAGCTCCGGGAGAGATTTCAGCAGCAGTGGAGGCAGCGCCCAGTTAAGGGAGCCCCATTCGGGTTCTCCAACAGTCCTCTGGAGTATGGCTGTCGCACACCCACAAATTTCCATGCTTGGTACATCCACACACTCTCCGTTCCTACTCTCTCTCTCTCTCGCACTGTCTTTCAGTCTGCCTTCTCATCGGCAGCCATCTTCCAAAATCCAGTTGATCTCTTAACTCTCCCCCAACCTTCCCGAGCCTTCCCACTGTAGTTTAACAGTCTGTTCAATGCTGTTCTGCCTCTATGTCTATTTATGCTCATCAGTTTATAATGGTCTTTATTATCCATAAATAAGTGAAATCACGTGGTATTTTTCTTTCATTGACTGGCTTATTTCACTTAGCATAATGCTCTCTAGTTCTATCCATGCTGCTGCAAATGGTAAGAATTCCTTCTTTTTTTTACAGCAGCATAGTATTCTATTGTGTAGATGTACTACAGTTTGCTAATCCATTCATCTGCTGATGGACAGTTAGGCTGTTTCCAAATCTTAGCTATGGTGAATTGTGCTGCTATGAACATAGTGATGCATATATCCTTTCTGATTGGTGTTTCTGGTTTCTTGGGATATATTCCCAGAAGTGGAATCACAGGGTCAAATGGGAGTTCCATTTTTAACCTTTTGAGGAAACTCCATACTGTCTTCCATAGTGGCTGCACCAGTCTGCATTCCCACCAGCAGTGCATAAGTGTTCCTTTTTCTCCACATCCTCTCCAGCACTTGTCATTTGTTGATTTGATGATAGCCATTCTGACAGATGTAAGATGATACCTCATTGTTGTTTTGATTTGCATCACTTGGATGATTAGTGATTTTGAGCATGTTTTCATATGTCTCTTGGCTTTCTGAATGTCCTCTTTTGAAAAGTGTCTATTTAGGTCCTTTGCCCTTTTTTTGATTGGATTGTTTATCTTCCTTTTGTTAAGTTGTGTGAGTTCCCTATAAATGTTGGCGATTAAACCCTTATCGGTGATAACATTGGCAAATATGTTCTCCCATGCAGTGGGCTTTCTTGTTGTTTTGTTGATGGTTTGTTTTGCTGTGTAGAAGCTTTTTATTTTGATGTAGTCCCATTTGTTTATCTTCTCTTTAGTTTCCAATGCCTAGGAGCTGTATTTATATCAGTGCCTACCATTCCCCAACTTGTGATTTTATAGTTGCCTACCTCCAACCCTATGGCACACAACTTGAGGTTGTTCAGAGGTAATCTGGGAGATATCATCTCTCAAGTAACCTGTCCCAAGCCAAGGGTTAAGACTTGTCACTTTTCTTCTCACTACATCACGGAAGCAACATCTATACAAGTCATATCCAGAGGTCTAAGTTTCAGAAGGTTTATGAGCTTCCTTCCTGGGTGAAAAGGGTGTGACTAGCTTCATGTTGAGCCCTGTGTGTTTCCTGCAAGGAAGACATGGACCACTTATCCATCAGAAATCAAATTCCACATGGCTCTCCTGGGCCCCAAATCGGAATGCACCAGGCTCAAGTTTTAGCTTTTATTTTGTGCTAATACATTGAAAAAGTTTATCTTGTTTTTGATTATGCCCTATTCACAAATATAATGCAATAAGAATTTGGAGCACTTAATTCTAGGGAGTGACCAAACCTAAATAACAGTTTGAAAAAGATCATTCGCTTCTTGCAGCTATGTCCAGAACAGATTGGAGGGTTACGGTGGAGGCAAGAAGCTGAGTGTGGGACAAGAAAAGCAACTGCAATGCTGGCTTTGGGCACAAAGAAGTGAAACAAAGGTGTGAACCTGGATAAGTACCCCCGACTTCCCAGGGTAAAATGGAATAATCCCAGCCCTACTAGAAAGTGCAAGTGGTTTAAGGGAGAATCCCTCGCCTAGATCAATTCCACTCATTTTTATTCACCTTTCTCGGGCTTCAGCGTGGATCACAACTCCCATCCATTCATCACCATCCAGTAGTAGAATTTTGTGTTTATTTTGTTTTATTTTATGGTTATGTCTCTGACATTCTTTATCATTAGGTTGATAATGAACCATATCTGTATATCCCAAATCTCCTTTCTTAGTTCCTCAAAGCAAAATAATGGGTCCCTTTTCCTTTTTGGTAATAAAAATGTTACCATGACATAGAGTTTAAAATACATATTTTTATCAGTTGTAATACTGCCACGCATTAGACAAAATTCAAAGTTAAAAGGAAATGAAAGTGTAGATTGAGCTGAGTTTTCGACTTGAAGGTTTATTATTCATATTTATTTCTGTATCTCAGATATTTGGCTTACACAGAGAAAGATAAACTATCCTACTTTTAAAATTCATGTTATTTTTATAAAACAATCTGAAAACAAGGGTTTAAGGGGTTGTACTGTTACATGTATTCATATGAAAACAATGATTACTTTAATTGATCTCAATGCTTAGTCTTTTAGATTTTCAAAAGCATTGAAAATTAAAATGTACATAATAATGACAGTGGTCTTACCTGGAGCCCTGAAAGTTGTCCCAACTATTTTGTAAGGAACCATTATGCAAGCATAATGTACAGCTTACCGCCACAGTGTTCCAGTTATTTGAGGAGTACCATCATATTTACCTTCATAGTGCACTAGAACGGTAGGAAGTATCAAACTTTCACAGGCAGCCCAAATTATCCTAATCAGTTCACTCCAGGAAAAGTACCTTTGTAAGTAAGAGGTTTAAGACATTTTTTAAAACTTTAACCGGGAAACTAATATTACTTTTCATAATTAACTTGTAATGTCATTAAAACTGTAGTTACTCTAGACATGAAATGTTGATTGCAAAATGTTGAAATGCCATGATATGTAGTTTAAAAAATTACCTGAACAATATTTCATTCCAAGATATAAATATGTATTAAGTGTTTTTAAGAGCTAAAGTTATACCATTTATAAAAATATAAGTTGAGGTTAATTTATGATTGACCCTCCTCATTGTGCCCTCTCCACTTCTCTTTACTTTTCTCTATCTTTTTGCAATAAGCTCTTTTTTTTTTTTTTGGCTGCTACGAAGAGACACAAACTCTCTCCTTGCAGTAATAACTTTGTTACTCTGGCCTCCTACCTTCTGAACGGCCTTTGCCAAGGCTTACCATGCGGCTTTTTCTATTTGTAGATCTACCTTCACAGAAAATAGGCCACGTGTGACCACCTCAGATCAAAAGCCTCCTGCTGGCTATGGAAACATTCTCCGATTGTAACTGAACTTCTTTCTCCTCCCCATCCCACCCCCTCAACCCAGGAAGAACTTTAAACTTCAAAGTTAACGAAATAAATTTCAAAGTTAAGGTGGAAATTCTCAGCTAGGTTGCAGTGCCCAAAACTCTGTCAAATTTTTTGCTATATTTGTCTTCAGGTTATGTGTATATAGTACTTACTAGTCTTCTGATTTTACTGAAACCATATTTCTTTGATGAAGATACTGATATTTAACATATTTTTCAGCCACATGGGCTTTTTTTAAGGATTGACTTTTAGGGAACACTTGACAATTATTTTATTTTTCCTTTTTATTGTTGTTTTGTTTTTTTTTACACTAACACATACACATACATTTTACTTGGAAGAAGTATGTTATTTCTTCGTTTTTATTGAACTAATTTCAACTAATTATTTTACTGAATTCTTATTTACTTTCATGTGATCTGTTTTGTATTTCTCATAATTAATGTAGAGCAAATTTCAAGGTTAACATTAAGCCATGAAAACACCACCAAAACAAATCAAGCATAATTTGATAAGAATTTATCCAGAGTAATATTTTTTTAAAATGTAAGATTGCAAATAAAGTTTAGGTATTCTAGAAGATCTACCCAGGGAGAAAGACAAAGGTCATAAATTATTTAAATAAGGGGCATTAACTTTATACGTATTGTCGTAGGCAATATAATGGCCACCCAACATGTTCTTGCCCATATCCTTGGAATGTATGGATATGTGGTTACCTGTCCAAGGAAAATTAAAGTTGCAGAAGGAATTAAATTTTAAGTTATCTGAGTATTTTATATTTGGATTATTCTAGTGGGCCCAACGCAATCACAAGAGTCCTTTAAGCAGACAGGAGAGGCAAGAAGAGGGGTCAGAATGAGAGAGAGATTTGAAGATACCATGCTGCTGGTTTAAAAAACAGAGGAAAAACCAGAAACCAGGAAAGCACAGATTCTCTCCTAAGACCTCTAAAAAGAAATGCCACTCTGTCAGAACCTTGATTTTAGGATAGTGAGACTTCTAATCTAAAAATCAAAAATTTTATATATTTCTATCAATTTCAGAGAGAGGAAAGGAGGTGGAGAGATAGAAACATCAATGTTGAGAATCATCCATTGGCTGCCTCCTGCATTGATTCCATTCCGGGCATATGCCCTAACTGGGAGTCTAGCTGTGACCTGGTTCATGGGTCAATGCTCAACCACTAAGTGACACTGGCCAAGCTAATTTTTTGTTTTGTTTTAATTCACTAAACCTGTGATAATTTTTTATAGCAACACTAGAAAACTAGAGGTAAAACAAATGCACTGTGAGTGTATATGTTCAAAGCTTATCAATATCATTGTTTTGTATATAATTATATCTTGCAGCACATTTGCCCTTACCTACAGATCACCCTGCTTGACTATATTCCTTAGCCTCTCTGACTTCAGAGACTGTGTCCCATAAGAAATAATCTATACCATCTCAGGTTCAGGTAAGAGATACTGGAGACTTGATCTTGAAGCTTCAGATATGTAGGTCTCCTAACTTCACCAGGTATCTGCAATATTTTCAAGCATCTTTGGGAGAGTTCCGCCAACTATCTCTGGCTAAAGCATCAAAGTGATTTTTAATTCAATAACAATAAACTACCATGAATTACGTGAACCTCATTTTTTGTTTAGCTACATTGTTGCACTTCCACTGTGATTTTAATAACAACCAAAGAAATTTTGTGTAGATCTATATTTCTTTAGCAATTAGTCATATTTGTCTTTTTAAAGTATCAAACTTTATATATACTTTAAAAAATTCTCTAGAATGCCCAGAGAACTCAAAATAGCATCATTAAGCAGTGTGTACACTCTTACTGGAAGATCATTATGTGGATAAAGAATCTTCCTTAAATGCTTGGCTTACCAAAAAAAGATATGTAAATCCTTATTTTTTTAAGTTTGATTTTCCATTTACATGATTTGCAAAATAATATTTTATAATGTTTTTAATATTTCAGTGTGGTAAATGAGGTATGCCATTTTATACTTAGAATATTGGGGAGAAAAACAGTAGTCATCAATTATTATTTTATGCACATATCAGAATTAATATTAGTTATATTTATTAGGGAAGTTTATGTACTTGTGCATAAGTGAGATAGATAAAGATATATTTTATTGTATATTATCACATGTAAGTGAAATGTATTATAATTTTATCAGAAAACTATTAATTGCTTTATCAGTAAGCAGTTGTAAGAAGTATACTGACATTAAGTAAACTATCCTACTTTTATATTTGTTTTTTATTTCACCCATCTCAAATTCCACTCCCTTTGGCAACCATCAACTTGTTCTATATCAATGGTCTGTTTCTGTCTTATTTTATTTACTCATTTGTTTTTGTTTGTGTGTGTGCTTTTTTTTAGTTTCTACATGTAAGTGAAATCATATGGTATTTGTCTTTCTCTAGCTCACTTATTTTGCTTATCATAAAATTGTCTTGGTTCATTCATGTTATAGCAAATAGCTAACTTTTGTTCTATTTTTTTTTTTACCAAGTAATATGCCAATATATATGTGACATGCCATATCTTCTTTATCCATTCATCTTGTGATGGGCACCAAGGTTGCTTCTTAATCTTGGCTATTGTAAATAATGCTGCAATGAATATAGGGGTGAATGTATCTTTTAATAAAGTATTTGTGTTTCCCCAAGTGGAATTGGGTCATATAGCAGCTCTGTTTTTTTATTTTACTTTTTTAGAATATACATAATGTGTTTCATAATGGCTGCACCAACTTACAATCCTACTAATAGTGTATGAGTGTCCCTTTTTCCCACATCCTCACCAGCATTTGTTATTTTTGTTGTGTTTTTTTTTTTGTTTTTAATGGTAGGCATTCTGACAGGTGTAGAGTGATAGCACATTGTGTTTTAGATTTGCATTTCCCTGATCATTAGTGATGTTGAACATCTCATATTTCTGTTTGGCTATCTCTATATCTTCTTTGTAAATATGTATATTCAGGAACTCTGCTCATTTTAAAAATTGTACTGTTTGGGGGTTTTGATGTTAAGTAGTTTTATTTCCATATTTTATTTTTTTTTCTAAAATGAAATGTATAAAGCTGCATAAAAGCATTTATTTGGTTTTATTTCTCTTCTCTTTCCCCACTGTCTTTGTGTATATTCTCCTATCCATCTAATCTAATAAAAGAGTAATATGCAAATTAGCCATCACTCCAAGACACCTAAGCCACACTCACCAGCCAAGTCATGCCTCCCAGCCAATCAGAGCGGCTATATGCAAATTAACCCAGCCAAGATGGAAGCTGGTAGCCACAGAGCTTGAGTAAACAGGAGGCTTCCATTGCAACTGCCCGACTAGGCCAGCGGGTCTCTTTTCAAGCAACAATGTTTTAATTATAGAAGCCACAGAGCTGAAGCAAACAGGAGGCTTCCATTGCCTGCCTAGGCCTCTGCTCAAGGTAACAAAGTTTCTATTATAGAAGATAAATTAACCCCAGAAACCTGATTCCAGCCAGCCTTGCTGGGACATTGGATCAATGGGAGCTGTGGGCAGCCTGAAAATGGCCCTCAGCTCTCACCCAGGCTGACCATACCCCCATGAGGTTAGGTCCCCACTCAGGGGGCTTGGCCGGCCTGTAAACAGCCATCATCCCCTCACCCAGGCTGGCCAGACATGACAGCAGGTGGACATCCTCCCAAGGAGTCCCAGACTGCAAAAGGGCACAGGCCGGACTGAGGGAACCCCCTCCTCAAGTGCACAAATTTTTGTGCACCAGGCCCCTAGTTTAGTATAATTTGAATGGAACTAAATTACTAAATTAATGCTTAGCCTCCAACTAGGAATTTGCATTTTTTTGAAAGATTTGGGCAAAACACATACGAGGCAAGAAGTAGCTTTGTTTCTTCAATATGACAGAAAGTCCTCAACTCAAAATCAGGACAGAAGACTCAGATAATTAGAGTTCTACATATGCACATGTCACTGTTATATGAAAGGAAAAGTAACTCTCCAAGGAAAGTGCTTATATGAATTGTGTTCGTAGCATCTGACAATACAGATTTGCTACTTGGCTTACAGGAACCATTGTGCACTCCAATCTGGCAGACTTACACCCAGAGGGACTTTTCTCAGTACTGGGAGTACAGTTTCATTATTGTCATCTTGAAAAATGAACCTGAAAGCCTAGATGGAAGGAAATGTACTTTCACATCAATCTCAATTCAAAGCTCCCCAATAAAATTAGTGAATAAAAATTCAATGGAAATTGCATTAATGAGATAACACAGAGAACAAAAGGATTGGCTGTGTTTTATCCTGGTTTAGCATAGTTCTTTTTTTTACTTCACATATGTGATACTTTCAAATCTACCACTTTGAAAACGCTGCAGAGAGATAACAGTATCAATTTTCATTATTTGCAGTTAGAAATAAAAATATAATATGGCCTTGACTATTTAGTGTATCTGAACATGTTTTATTTTTAGTACCTGGACTATGGATCTCAGAGTACTTTTGATTTAATATAGTCCATTAACATCGAGACAGTTTTCCTTCGGAATTAAGTAATTTTTCATCAAATTGAAGGTTAGTGGATCCATTTTCTATGATTGCTTTGCATGCTAAATAAACAATGTGAATTCACCAATAATATTTTATGCCACTTTAGTGTTTCTGATGAATTATAACAATCCATACTTTACAAATATGTATAAAGTTTTCATGATGGAACTTGAGTTGTTTAACTTTTTCTCCCTTCTATTATATATTGAATTATTATAATTATCTATTCCATTGAGATAGAAAAGTCACCCAATATGTCATATGATCTTTCATGTGGAAACAGCTAACCTGGCATACAAATGTCTATATAAAATAATAAGCTCTAGCCAGTTTGGCTCAGTTGGTAAAACATCAGCCTGCAGACTGAAAGGTCCTGGATTTGATTCTAGTCAGGGGCACATGTTGGGGTTTCAGGCTCAATCCCCAGTAGGGGGCATGTAGGAGGCAGACAGTCAATGATTATCTCTCATTGATGTTTCTATCTCTCTCTCCCTTCCTCTCTGAAATCAGTAAAAATATATTAAAATAATGAGACCAGCCAAAAATATCTTACAACAGTAAATATAATTCTTAGAATGTACTGGCTTCAGAAATATCCTTCATGACCTCGTCAGAAGTCATGACTTTTAGGGTACATTTTACCTCTGTGCTTTGTTATACATTGAATGAGGAATCTTGGTCCTTTTGGCCCAACATGCATTCATTCTTCACTTACACTTTCCCTTGTAATAGCATTAATTATCACAACGTTCGTTAAATTCAAAGGAACCATTATCATTTTAAGGGAATGAAACCTGGGCTTAGACCGAAACATATACTGGATATTTTTAAAAAACACAAACAAAAAAACATCTCAAATTACCTTTCCCTGTAGAATCTGCCACAGCTCTATTCAAATGTTATTTGGGGTCAGGTGAAAGACATCTATATTTTCCTGATCCTACAAGAAGACCAAAATGAACCAAGCATATATGAAAATTGCAGATTTGAAATTTGGGGTATATACATGTAGCTCAGCCTTTTCTTAGAACCATGATACACAAAACTGGTTTTCCAAAACACTGTTTCTATGCATATCAGTTAGAATTGATGTTCTCTCTAATGAGTGAATGGAAGGCTTGTTGTCCTGGGTTAATAAGGGACTGCTCTCTGAATAAGTAAAATTTCGGCTTAGTGCTTACAGAAGACAGAACTGTGGGATGGAAAAGACGCAGGGATTAGTTTACTGTAAATGTCAAGGACAATTTAAGTAAAGGAGCAGAGAGGTATAAGAGGGCAGAACATGGAAAATTAATGAAAACTAAGTTTGCCTAGTTATGGGGTGCAGGCAAGGAAGTCTTATTCTATGAGAGAGCAGAAAAAAGGATGCAAAGTTTCATTCTTGACCTTCTTGAAGACATCCGCCTGCATATTTTAAGAAATAACAAACCCATATTCAGTACAATAATTTGTATAGTATTTTTAAATTTATAAAATTATAAATATAGGATCTCATTTAACTATAATAATCAGAATGATACTGTATGTAATACACAAAAGTTAGACATTTTGAAGTTCACTTTTTGTACTCAGTTAATTCTAATATTTTCTGAATATCTATATATCATATCCTACTTTATGTTCTGGAAATAAGAATGTGAATGAGATAACTCAGTCTTTCGGGAAGGAGGCAGATGTAGAAACAATTATCTGTGCTGTAAAAGCCAAATATATTTTGTTGGTCTACATGGGTAAGTGAACTAAAGTTTGTGGTTTTGTGTTTTTGTTTGTTTGTTTTTGTTTGCGATTTGAAACTAACATTCTATAATTCAAACCACACTCTACACACCATATTCAAATATTTCCATGTTTTATCTAGTAAGTGATAGGAAAAATTGACAAATATGTACCATGATCTACAGGAATAACTTTTTTATTTTAACTGTGCACATGATCATATCTTTCCACTTCTTAAGGTAGGGCTTAATGTCTGATGATTCTTTATTTTGACCTCTAGAGGGCAAGATCATACCTTCCACATAGTTAACTGAAATCATACATTGAATTTATAAGTTGTCTTTGCAAGTGATATATTCAAAGGTGCTACTTAAGTAACGTTATTTAATGTTCTATCGGCATTTAGGATAGAAAATAAAAACAATAAGCAAATAGGAATCTAATTTGGCTTGATTTGAATTTCACAGTTCATTTGAAAATGGCAAAATAGAGATATTAGGTATAGATACATACTAATTGAATATTTAAACTGCAAAATATAAACTATACACACAAGTTTACATTAGACTGTTTTTTGTAATTTTTAAAATGTATATTTTTATTTAATTTAAGAATGAAAAAAAGGGGTTTTTTATTTAGGTCTCAAATATGCTATCTCTGAATAACAACAAAATAAATATAGGAGGAGCAAGATTCACAAAACTGGAAATGGGTAGAATTCTGTAGATTTGAAGTTACTGTATAATAATGTAGAATGGTGTGTGTGTGTATATGTAATTCTTTCAGAAGTCATAGGTAAGGGCTTATAAAATCATTTTCTTGATGACTTTTTATATATTGAAGCATCAGGACCTATAGCATAGGATCAAGTAACCCAGGTGATCCAGTGCTAGGGTTTATAGTAAAGACCTGGCCATGAAGATGGCCGCTCTATAATTAATATACGTTATTGAATTAAATTGAACAAATGCATGGCCCCAGATATTTCTCCCACTCATTCTCCAAGCCAGCATGTTTCTATGCCAAGGACATCACCATTTAGTCATGGATGCTTGTCTGTTCTCTAAACACTGTGAATTAGGCAAGGTTATTTATCATATTTTCCGGCATAGACGATGACCTTTTAACTCAGGAAACTCTTCTCAAAAGTCAGGGATTGTCAATGGAGCTGGACAGAGACCGTGACTCCTTTCCAGTCAGCTCCTTTTTGTGCCACATATGGTCTCTGTTGGAACTTTTTAACCCAGGAAAATCTTCTCAAAAGTTGGGGCTTGTCTTATATGCCCAGTCGTCTTATACGCTGAAAATACAGTAAATAGTTTTCAAGACATATATCTTAACCTGCTGGAGGCCTGGTGCATAGGATTCCTGCACTAGTGGTGGGCATGGCCTGAGGGTTCAGCTCACTGCAGGAGCAGCCACTCATCCTGGTTAATCGAGTGATGCTCCCACTGTTGGAGCACACGGACCACCAGGGAGCAGCACCTGCATTGAGTGTCTGCCCCCTGGTGATCAGTGTGCATCATAGTGACTGGTTGACCTGTCGCCCTGCCATTTGGTTGCTGGGCATCTATTATATAGGACTCGCAGCCCCGGCCAGCCCGAACAGTCCCTTGCAGCCTCAGCTGGCCCTCCCAGCTCTGGCTTCATCCCGAAGGTCGTCCAGAAGGTTGTTCTGCTGTTTGGTCTAATTAGCATATTAGCTCTTTATTATGTAGGATAAAAGGCCTAAGAAGCCTGCCCCCTGCCCTTTTTACCTTGGCTTCCACCGACGTTTCACTTGCTTTCTAAATGTTGAATAGTTACAAAGTGAGGAGGATAAGTTAGACCCTGTCATCCTGGAACAGGAAGGAAAGAAGGGGAGCATGGAGCAGTCTTAAAACAATACAATAATAAGACCACACAAATCCTTGAGAACATAAACACATTGAAAAATCTTTATGATATGCCCATCCTGGTATTTGATTTATGTGCATTCCATCATTTAATGTTCATAACTCTTTATTAGGTAGGTTTTTATAAAAATACTAGAGGCCGGTACTAGCGGCCTGGCCTGTGGGATTGAGCTGAAATCAGCTCTCTACCATGCCCCAAGGAGTCCCGGATTGTGAGAAGGCACAGGCCGGGCTGAGGGACCCCATCGGTGCACAATCAGAGCTGGAGAGGGACGCAGGAGGTTGGCCAACCAGGGAGGGACCATAGGAGAGCTCCAGAGCATGTCCAGCCCATCTTGCCCAGTTCCGATCAGCTGTATCCCAGCAGCAAGCTAACCAACTGGTCAGAATGTCTGCTCCCTGGTGGTCAGTACATGTCATAGCGACTGGTCGACTGATTGACTGCACTGTGGTCAGTGCACATCATAGAAACTGGTTGAGCAGCCTTAGCATATCATTAGCATATTTTGCTTTCATTTGTTGAACAGAGAACCTAATGACAGGATACTTAGCATATTAGCCTTTTATTATATAGGATATGTATTTGATATTTTACATAGAAAATATGTTTATATAGAATATATATGTGCCTTCACATAATAATTTCACACTTTTAAAGATGAGAAAACCCAAGCTTGCAAAACTCAAGTGCAGGACAAAGGCACAATTAATGTAAGTGACAAAGACTTTAATGCAGGTTTGCTACATTTCATAGCACACTTTAATGGGGAAGATAAGACACAATATTCATTTAAACTATATCTAAAGCAAACTATATAATTAAAATTATTTTCCAATAGTTATTTTTACTTATTACTTATTTTATTTTTACTCTTCCATTAGAAAGCTCTACCCTATAACTTGTGCTCACCTGGTACTTTCGAAAAGTTCAAAATTTCTCCATATTGGATATTATGAAATTGGGAGACTGTATTTACATTTAAGCATTAAGAAACGTGTAAACTTATTAGGAAGGCTCAAAAGCCACTTTGTGAAGCTTATGAGAAATTTATGATATGTATAAACAAGATTATTCTCCTAAATGGATCGATTTCTATATTCCTATAACCCAGGGTATAAATCCAGGTTTTTCAGGGAACAAAGGTTAGAGTGAACCTTAGGCATGCAGTTTATTACAACTTTGATATTTGCTCTTGCTTTGAGATCCTCTGTGTAAGCCATATAAGAAATAAGTAACATGTCATGATTTTTTAAAAATTTTAAACATATATATTTGTATTGATTCAGAGAGGAAGGGAGAGGGGGAGAGAGATAGAAACATCAAAGATGAGAATCATTGATCAGTTGCCTCCTGCATGCCCCCTAATGGAGATTGAGCCTTGAGCCTGCAACCTGGGCATATGCCCTTGACAGGAATCAAACCCAGGACCCTTCAGTCCTCAGTCTGACTTTCTATCCACTGAGCAAAACCAGCGAGGGCATAATTTTTTAATCTTTTTAATAAAAAGAAGTATTCTCACTGTTTATTGCCAATATACCATTGCATACACTTTTTTATAGAGTCTAAAGGCAAGGGCCATTTAATTAATGTAACCAACTGGTACATTAATAAGTGATTAAAATTAAAATGTCACAAAAGATTATAAGACTGATATCATTTTGGGTAGAGGCTTCAGAACTGTGCCTTTAGTGGTCTCTTGTTCAACATTTTAATCAGTAATTTGGATGAGCATACAGAGAGAAAACTCATATGTTCATTAAATTTGTGGGTCACTGGAAGATTGAAGGGTTAGGAATACACAGCAGAATGATTACACTCAGAAATGATCTGTATAACCTGTAATGATGGGTTGAATTGAACAAATGAAATATAGTAGAAATGCACACATAGAAGATACCATAGTTAGATCCAAATTGCAAATGATGTAGGACTGAGTTAATATCAGCATGTGACAAAAATGTTTAAGTGATTCACAGCACAGTAAATTCACTGTGAGTTAGCCTGTGATGTGGCTTTCAAGAAAGCTAATCATTCAAGCTCAGCCTGAAATAACACAGAACTCGATTAAGTATGTGTTATTTCCCTTCAGATATTTCTGTTCAAGATAAAACTTGGATGTTACTTTTAATTTTTAATACTGTCTTTAAAAATGATAATGGGAAATTTTAGGATATTCTATTTAGGGAAATCTTAATAAAATGATGTAAACAATAATTATACACTGAGTGGCCATATTATTATGACCATCTGAGGTTGTAGGCAAATTAGGAATAATTTCTGCGCTGAAGTTGGGTAAAGGGCAAGACCATTATAAATAGGGAAGCAGGTTGTTTACCATGAGAGTAGAAGTGATTTTTTTCTGAAGATATGGGTAAATAACGCGATTTAACAGCTTTTGAACGTGGGATATATATATACACTGAGTGGCCAGATTATTATGACCACCTGACGTTTGTAGGCAAATTAGCCGTACACTGCATCATATGGGATATGGAAGCTGAAGGCCTGTTCGAACACCTTTGCTGTCTGCAGTTACCAAGATAAAACGTCTCCAATTCACACAGGAGCACAAGGATTGGACAGTCTAGCATTGGAAAAAAGTCATGTGGTCCGATGAATCACGTTTCCAGTTGCATCATGCAGAAGGCAGAGTGAGAATTTGGCAGAAACAGCATGAAAGCATGCACCCCACATACATGAGTACAACCCTTCAAGCTGGTGGGGGCAGTGTTATGGTTTGGGACATGTTTTCCTGGCAGGATTTGGGCCCTTTAATTCATGTAGAACAACATCTGAAAAGCACAAAATACCTAAATATCATTGCTGATCAAGTTCATCCTATTATGTTGATGGCGTATCCCAATGGAGATGGCTTCTTCCAACAAGACAATGTGCCATGCCACGATGCTCGTATTGTGTAGGAGTGGTTTTAAGAACATGAGGGAGACTTTACCTTGCTTAGGTGGCCCCCAAATCACCAGATCTCAATCCAATTGAGCATTTGTGGGATGAAGTTAAAAGCCATCAGGCAGCTGGTTCCATGCCATCAGGTCTCACAGAACTGGACAGTGCTATTCATCAGGCATGGTGTCGATTCCTCGCATCACTTTTCAACATCTCTTGGAGTCAATGCCAAGAAGAATCACTGCAGTATTGAAGGCAGAAGGTGGCCCAACAAAATACTGATGGGGTGGTCATAATAATCTGGCCACTCAGGTTCAAATATATCCCATGTTCAGAGGCTGTTAAATCGCATTGTTTACCCATATCTTCAGAAAAAGAATCACTTCTACTGTCATGGTAAACAACCCGCTTCCCTATTTATAATGGCCTGGCCCTCTAGCAACTTCAGCGCAAAATAATACCTAATTTGCCTACAAACCTCAGGTGGTCATAGTAATCTGGCCACTCAGTATATAAAGGACATTTAAAGGACTAAATGGATATTACCTTTGAGGAAAAACAGTTTGTTCGTTTGTTTTTTTTGGGGGGAGGGAGGAGCAATGGGGAGAGTGGAAGCATTGATTAGGTAGGTAGCATAAATAGGGAGATAATGTATCCCAAATATTTTGAGAAACATTGTTTTAGAGAGGGACTGCATTTGACCTTGTTTTAATTGTTTGGGATGGCAAAATTATTTTGCCCTTGCCAGCCATTTATTCAACAAAGATCCACTGTGGGAATCCCACAAGCTAATAGCATACAGTGCCTCTTAAGAAATCAATAAAGAAGTATGCTCCAAAGCAGTGATACACTGCCTACACTATTGTTACAGGCAGCAGAGATGAAAGCAACAAAGTCAAAATTTCAGTGAGGTGCACCATTTTATACAAATAGGGAGTTGGGAGGGACAAGAATAACAAACCAGAAGTTGACTTTTAGCTTCCAGCACAAACAAACAAACAAACAA
>PVJC01039672.1:0-16144 GCA_004026665.1 Murina feae | reverse complement strand
CCTCAGATGCGGCTGGGGGCAGGTCCCCAGTGGCGACACACACACATACACACACACACACACACACAAAAGGCGCCTGGCAGACTGGGGCCATCATAGGACATCCACTGAGGGGTCCCAGACTGTGAGAGGGCACAGGCCGGGCTGAGGGACTCCCTCCACCCCGAGTGCACAAATTTTTGTGCACCGGGCCCCTAGTTTATATATATAAAAGCCTAATATGCAAAATGTCTCCTCAGGAGTTGGACCCTTTGCTATGACATGCGCTGACCACTAGGGGGCGGCACAGAATGAAGGAAGGCACTGGCCATCAGCTGGCAGCCGCTAGTGACCCTACCAGTGCATGAGTTTCATGCACTGGGTCTCTAGTTGAAAAATAAAAATTAAGTTTAAAAAAGGAGATTCACAACTAGTAGATTCTAAAGTTAACTGGAGACCAGGTAGAAAAAGTCTGGTGGTACTTTTAAGACAGCCAGTGAGCCCTCAGAAAGGTTGGGTCATGTGCCTTTAAAAGGAGCTCCAGGCCCTAGCTGGCTTGGCTCAGTGAATAGAGCATCGACCTGCGGACTGAAGGGTCATGGGTTTAATTTTGATCAAGGGCATATGGCTGGGCTGTGGCCTTGATCCCCAGTAGGGAACATGCAGGAGGCAGCCAATCAATGATTCTCTCTCATCATTGATGTTTCTATTTCTCTCTTCCTCTCCCTTCTTCTCTGAAATCAATAAAAATATATTTTAAAAAATTTAAGTAAAATAAAAGGAGCTCAGTGCCAGGAGAATTCAATCCTCTGGAATTCATTTGGACATTGTCTTAAATGCCTCAGTTGTGTCTGCATATTCCTAAGTTTGGTGCATGTCTCAAACTCCAACTTTATTATACACTTCTCTAAGCTACTGATGTTTCCAGACCTGATGCCCTGACCTGGTATTTTTGCCTCCCAGACAGGTGTGATGTTTACCAACTTTTGGGGGGGGGGGAATTGTCTCTCAGGGACTGGTCTTTCTTGATAGATTTTGATTCAATCAAAACCATGAATATATGAAGTCTAGGGGACTTCAGTACATTGTAATATCTAGTCTAAAAAGCCACCAATTTGTCTCTCTTACTCTCTTTCAATCCACACTATGGCCCAATGAAAACTAAAAAGCACTCTAGTCTCAGCAGCAACCTATTTTTAAGATCCTTCATTGACAGTTACTTTTCTGGGTAACTAAACCTTTAATTCTAGGAGGTAACATTTTTATGAACCTATTTCTTAATTAAAACTGTGCACATGTGGGAGGCAGAATAACCTCTCCCAATGATGTCCATTCCAACATGTAACTAAATTTGCAGGTATTAAAATCTGTGTGGGCCTAAACTGACCGAAGAAGCCAGAGAACTTTCTCAGTCTGTAGGTAGATGTGGCAGAAGTGGAGTTAGAGAGATTCCAAGAGTGGAAAGAACTGGACATGCCTTTGCTGGATCTTTGATGTTGGGGCCACATGCAACAACTAGAGAAAGGCTTCGAGGAATAGTGGCATCTCCCATCTGTAATAAATGGTAACTTCAGTTCTACAATTTCAAAATGGACTCTTCCTCCAACCTGAACGATCCTGGAAGTAGATTCTCTCGGACTCACCCAGTGAGTCAATACCCTAAACTCAGCCTTTGAAAGCTCAAGCAGGAAAATCAGCTGAGTCAACTCAACTTCAAAATGTGAGATAATGAATTTGTTCTGTCTGAAGCTGCTAAATTTATGGTAATTTGTTGCAGCAAATAGAAAACCAATATAATACCTTATTTGAAAATAGTAATTCCTTGATTCAACACAATTGTTAAAATGAATAAATATTTTCATTGACTCATTACTGATTTTTATGGAGTTCATTTGATTCCAATAAATTGATGGGGGTGACATTGGTCAACATGAATATATGTTTCATGTGTGGATTTCTGTTACAAGATCTGTATATATGAAGATATTCCATTTAAAGAGTTTTTTGTTTTTATTTATAAACATATTAAGTACTTCTTATGATGTGATGGGATTAATTAAATCCAGTTGTTCAAGATCTAATGTTCAACAACATGACTATAATTAACAATATTATATTATATATACACTAGAGGCCCGGTGCACAAATATTTGTGCACTTGGGGGGATTCCTCAGCCTGGCCTGTGCCCTCTCGCAGTCTGTGACACCTCGGGGGATGTCCACCTGCTGGCATGCCTGGCCAGCCTGAGTGAGGGCAGAGGGCCATTTCAGGCTGCCCACAGCCCCTTCAAGGTTCGGGTCTCTACTGGGGTGCCTGACTGGAAGCAGGTATCTGGGATTTATTTAACTTCTATAATTGGAACTGTGTTGCCTTTGTTCCCTGCTTGAAGCCTCTGGCAACCCAAGATCCCAGCTCGGCAGGTATCTGGGGTTTGTTTATCTTCTATAATTGAAACTTTGTAGCCTTGAGTAGAGCTCAGGGCCCACAGGGCCCTGGCTTCCTCCATTGCCCAGGGCAACTCCAGCTCTGTGGCTGCTGCCATCTTAGTTGAGTTAATTTGCATATTTGCTCCTGATTGGTTGGTGGGCATGGCTTGTGGGCATGGCTTGTGGGTGTAACAGAGTGAGGGTCAATTTGCATATTACTCTTTTATTAGATTATATATGTTGTATGTCTTAAATAGATATAATTTAAATTGTCAACTATACCTCAATAAAGTTGGAGAAAAAAGTAAATAAATAATAAAGCATTTGCTTTTTGTTTTTAGTTGTAAATTTACTACTTCATATGATATGAAAAGACACTACATCTACAACTATTCAATGTTTTTACATAAATATAAGTGAATGTATGTCAAATAAATGTAAAAATATTGTGAGTAACAGCCTTTAATTAATTCATCCATCTAGCAGATACTGTTTGAAGAACTGTTATGTGCCAGGTTGTTGGGGAACCAATAGGAAACAAATTGGGAAGGGGAATAGGGAGGGGCACCAGGCAGGGAGACACATAGGGAACAGCATGCTTGGATAGGGTCTCAGGAGCTGCAATTTTAAATAGAGTGGTCAGGGATGAGAAACTAATGTTCAGGCCAAGACCCCTACCTAGTCTTGCACAAATGTCGAACTGTGGCTTGGCTTGGCATGTTCAGGAGCACAAGGAGGTCAGTGTGGTTGGATCTGATGAGGAAGATGAGTCAGAGGGGCTCCTGGGGAGTGGGGCTGGACACATCTTCAGTGAGAAGGGAGCTGGTAGAGGGCTGGGGCAGGGATGTGACACCTGTGACATGAAGATGGGCCAAAGTGGAGCAAGAGCAGAAGTGAGAGCACCAGTGGGGAGGATACAAATGCACATTTTACCGTACGCATCTGTGCTTATGTATAAACACCACCCACTGATAGCATCTCTGTGGCAGATAAGAGCTTGACAGATGTAGAACAGCTCACTCTGCTTTCTCCTTATACATGTGTTGCTGTTCCCTCTAAAGCAGAACCCACATGTGAAAAGCACTTGTATCTGTTTCTCTTGATGCATTCAAGATCTTCATGTACCACAGTCTCGTTTGATGATAAGAAAGGCAACAGGAGGAAAAAACTTAAACTCCTGTGTAGTTATTCTTCCACTTCTGCATTTTTCTCCGGCAGCTTGAGCAGATGGCTTCCAAAACCAATGCAAGAAATTTAGTCAGGAGTGGTTTTCCCTCACTATTAGGTAACCAACCATCTGAAAGAGGACCTCCAGCGTTATAATAATAGTAGCTTGTGAAAAGAAGACTTACATGAAACTTATTCCACATCTCTAATAGTTTTAGGTGGTTACAGTTCAGAAAATTCAAAGGATTTTTTTTTTTGCGTTTTTGCATTTCCTTCTGATTCACTGTAAAATTCAGACATGTGCTCACATCATGAATTCAGTTGTTGCTCTCTAAATATTTATTGAAGAATTAATTAACTTCAGATATAGAGTGAATGATCACAGTGGATGACAGAACTTTGAAAATAACTGTGAAGGTGAAATACTCAAAGTTATTTGGAACAGGCCAGTTGCTTCAAGATAGGTTGTGGTAAAGCATACTTAGAGCTATCTGGGAAATGGGAAGTGTCACCAAGAAAGACACTTTCTCCAAATTCTCCAGAATTTGCATTAAAAGAAGAAAAGAGTCGCTTGAAAACCTACCAGAGGGTTGAAAATGTCCAAGATACCAAAACCTTCACAATCAGGGGACTACAACTCTATCCAAGTTGTGACAACAGATGCAGTTAGGCCCTACTTTCCAACAACTTTGGAAACTTGCAACAATTAACAGTGTTCTTCTCAAGAAAAACTTCTAACATAGGTCTGCATGTTTAAAGGAACTCCCCACAAACACTCTTTCTGAGCTATACTTTTTCTATTTTCTAGTGGAAATTATAACCACAGGTTACCTTGTTTTCTTTCCTGTGTTTGAAAACCACATGTGTTTTAGTGAAAACATTAAAGTGAATAATGAAATGGAAGACTTTAAAATACTAGGTACCTGTCACTGGCAATGGAAATGTCTTACCACTCTTTCAGTAGCAGTAAGTTCTAGTAAGTTGAAAATGTAAGTTATCAATCTTAGCTGAATACAAATCACCTCTCATTTTTCCAAAGTATTAAAAAAAAGCACAGGCTTAGGTTATTTTATAGCTTGAAGATTTTTAAAATTGAAACAAGCATTATCTACTCATCACCTCATTCTTCAACTGAGGAAACTGAGGTCTACAGAGATATGTCCCTCCCCCGCACACACATCTACATGTCTTCTCAGTAGGGAAGTTCAGACATAAATTTGGAGTTCTGATATTCTGAAGTCCATAAGCTTCCACTAGACCACTGAGCCTCTCCTCTTCCCACAGCAAATACTAGAAAAAAAAAGGGGGGATATATTGAGTGCTTACTTAGAAACCTCCACATGTTTTATTAAACTCACTAGAGGCCCAGTGCACAAAAATTTGTGCACTCGAGGCAGAGGGAGGTACCTCAGCCCGGCCTGTGCCCTCTAGCAATCTGGGACCCCTGCGGAGATGTGCACCTGCTGGTTTAGGCCCACTCTCCAGGAGATCAGGCCTAAGCTGACAGTCAGACATCCCTCTGGCAGCCCAAGGGCCCTTGGGGGATGTCCACTTGCCAATAGGGAGCAGGCCGAAGCTGCAGTCTGACATCCTTAGAGCTGCTGAGGAGGCGGGAGAGGCTCCCGCCACCACTGTTGTGCTGGCAGCTGACAGCCTGTCTTGTGGCTGAGCCAGAGCTCCCCCTGTGGGAGCACACTGACCACCAGGGGGCAGCTCCTGCATTGAGTGTCTTTCCCCTGGTGGTCAATGTATATCATAGTGACCAGTCATTCCCAGTTGTTCTGCCATTAGGGTCAATTTGCATATTACCCTTTTATTATTAAACTCATTCTTATCTATGAGGTAGGTAAATGGAAGCAGAAAAGTGTTGTAAAGTGCATTGAGCACCTATTATGTAAGCAAGCACTTTAAATGCCATTGGGAGACTCATCATCAGATTTCACCACCCTTGAAAGTGAAGAAGGTGATAGTGTTTCTTTGAGATGAAAGTCAGAAACCAAATAAATTAACATGTATACTTTTCTATGAAATAGCTTCAAAATTCTCTCTATTTTTCTGACTTCCTCAACAACACCAGAAAAACCTTCAAGATCATAGTGTGAACTGGCGCTGACCTATTACAATAGAATACATAGCATTCCTAGGTGTGCTTGAGGGCTGAAGGCTGAGGGAGAGCTGGACAGAGATCAGCCAGGAGCTCACAGTCCACCTGAACATGGGCCATAGGGACCTTCCTTCTGTCCAAGCCACTTTCTCATACTGTGTCTGTCTCTGCTTCCAGCACAGTTGGCCCCTTGGGGCGGCTGCTCCTTGAGGTTCCTAGTCCAGCACCCGAGGCTGGTATGAAAGTTTCAGGAACTCAGTTTTGTCTGGGTGATCTGCACACGATGAAAGAGTATGCAGTATCCACCACGAAGGGTCCACCTCATGACGTAACCAGTGCTGTCCAGTCACTCAGGACACTAAACCCCAAATTAAATCAGTTCTTCATGAGCAACATATATTTTGAAAAAAGGATAATAGAGGAAAGTCGTGTTTTCAAAAGAATATTTATATCAAGCTAATAGAGGTTTATCCTTTTGTAGTTTAGCAATATGTTTTTTTAAATAAACATTTTCAGCTCCTTAAGCAAAGTACAATTAAGTACAACTGAACAATTCAAGGACAGCTAATTTTTATCATGCAGCCCTCCTTCTGAATACTCTTTATCAATCCTCAGAATCTCTATCATCAAAACCTTATCTTTAATTGCCTTATTAAATTTTCCGGCTGATTCTTTATTGCTTTTATTTATATCCTATAACAGTTACTTCACAACACTTTAATCTTATAGACATACTATCACCAAGAACAGATGAGTGGGACAAAACTACTCCCATTTGTACTTGGTGGATTCTTTATTAGATTCTATCTGGAAATTGGCATGAAGTGCATTTTGCTAAAGTTGGGAATTTTTATTTATTTATTTATTTATTTTTGCGGCATTTACCCCCAGACTACAATGTGAAATTTGAGCTCTTGTTTACTAAATCTTTGCCTATAGAACAGATATTCTGTCCTATCTACTTTGCCCAAGGCATAGTGTCAAGAAATCAGGGGAGTGTGTTGAATTTATAGATCGCTTTGGGTAGTATGGACATTTTAATGATGTTGATTCTACCAATCCATGAACATGGTATGTTCTTCCATCTGTTTTTGTCTTCCTCTATCTCTTTTTTCAACATCCTATAGTTTTCTGAGTAGAGGTCTTTTACCTCGTTAGTTAAGTTTATTCCTAAGTATCTTAATTTTTTTTGGTGTGATGGTAAATCGGATTGCTTTTTTAGTCTCTCTATTACCTGGGCCACCAACCTTGTTTCTGGCTACACAGAAAGGGCTCCATAAATAGCATTACACTATGTTCCACTTTAAAATAACCTATTTCTTAGGGTTGACCCATACAGGAAAGTACACAAGCCACAAAGGTGCAGCTGGGTGAATTTTTACAAAGTGGACATATTGATGTAACCACATCTGTCAAGTGACAAAGTGTCACCAACTCAACATAAAACATCTGAATGCCCTGTCCCAGACACTACGCCACCCGCCTCCTCAACTGTAATCAATACTATCCTGACTTTTCACAGCATAAATTCATTTTGAACTTTACATCAATGAAACCACAAAGTTTGTATTCTTTTTTCACTCCACGTTGTGATTGTGAGGTTTGTTCATGTTGTGGCAGTGCTTTGCTCACGTTCATTGCCACATCATGTCCATGGATGATGGACCACAGTTTAATTCCAAATCTACAGTGGCTAGACAGTCCAGCTGTTTCCAGTGCAGGGTGCTCATGAGTATGTGGCACATGTGTTTTAGTGCGTGTATGTATACGTGTATGTGGATTATGTATGAATGGGATACCTGGCTCTCAAGGTATTCATCTGCTTATCTTTAGTAAATACTGCCAATCTGTTTCCCAAAGTTGTACTGATTTGCATAAGAATTCTACTTTCTCTACTTTCTCCCCATAATGGACATAATGGACTCACTATGGCAAAGGTGCCACAAAGAAGATCATGGAATTTTTGAAACTTTCTTAAATAAGAAGTAAAAGGAAAAAATTAAGTTCAGAACCATGGAAGAGATCTCCATTCCATTCAAATGAAATTACAAGGTAAAGAGAAACTGTGAATCTGCAAAAAGTAAATAAATACATGTACAATAGGTGTGTTTTTTAAAAGATTTCTTTGTAATGTGTTTACACTGTGGAACATGTAAAAGGCCTTAATAACCTCAAGAACCTACATTTAAAGACTCTTTTATTTATTGTTCAGTTTCTTTTTTTAATATATTTTATTGATTTTTTACAGAGAGGAAAAGAGAGGGATAAAGAGTTAGAAGCATCAATGAAAGAGAAACATTGATCAACTGCCCTTCTGCATACTCCCCACTGTGGCTGCGCCCCCAACCAAGGTACATGTCCTTGACTAGAATCGAACCTGGGACCCTTGAGCCCGCAGGCTGATGCTCTATCCACTGAGCCAAACCAGTTAGGGCAATTGTTCAGTTTCTTTAACTCTGCTCCTCACCACATTCCTGGGAGAAGTGGAAGGTTGGTGATGAAGTTGTTTGCACCTTGAAGGTTCTACTCAGAAGCCTTTTAAGTTCTTAACGTTTTGAAGTCTTGTTAGGTTCCCTGGGCAGGGTAGGTCACATGACATAAAAGTTCCCAAGCAACAGCTTTCTTATCTTTTGCTTGAAGAGAAACTTTCTTAGTGTGGTTAAAGTTTAATCCACATTTCAGCAGCCCTCCCAAATGTATGGAACACACAAATATATTTATTTAATCTGACAAGTCAATGTCAATTGCTTCAGCCTGACCAAAGGCTTTCCTCTCATTAAAAGTATGTAACACAGAGTTGATGATTTTCTTTCACTGCACAAAGGTAACTGCTTAAAACAGGTTATATTTGGGGGGGAGGGTGGAAATTAAGCCATTCTGGAAAGTTATAAGGGCAGACTTGAACAATATCATTATTCATATTTAAGGTTTTTTGTGTAGAAGTAATTTTTGTGCTTCAGTGAAAAAGCAAAGTAACTAGTCCTTTTCAGAGCAACCAGAAGATTCAAAAAATCAAATTTGTATTTTCTTTAAAAAACAGAACATCAAGAAATTAATTAAAAAGTCAAACTTTTTTTTTAATGATGCTGAGGACCATAAAATAAAAATTGTGTGAGTAGTTAATTTCAGCTTCAGTCTCAAGACACGGGCTCTCAGCCATGACCAGGATAAGAAACCAAAGTATTAACAGTTCTCTGTATATTTTGAGATTATGAATGATTTAAATTTTCTTTTATAGACATTTTTATATTTTTTAGATTTTCTATGATGACTTCTCATTATTTTATAATCAGGCAACAAATAAAAGTTATAAAATAATTCCAAAAATTATCTAATCTAATAAAAGAGTAATATGCAAATTAACCATCACTCTGAGACATGTAAGCCATGTCCATCAGCCAAGCCATGCGCACCAGTCAATTAGAGTGGCCATATGAATATTAAACCAGCCAAGATGGCGGCCAGCAGCCACAGAGCTAGAGCAAACAGGAGGCTTCCGTTGCACTACCGATGGAGTTGAAACTGCCTGCCTAGTCCTGCCGGGCCTCTGCTCAAGGCAACACAACAATGTTTCAATTATAGAAGCCATGGAGCTGAAGCAAATAGGAGGCTTTGTTGCCTGACTAGGCCTCCACTCAAGGCAACAAAGTTTCAATTATAGAAGATAAATAAACCCCAGAAACATGATTCCAGCCAGCCTCGCTGGGATGCTGGGTCAATGGGAGCTATGGGCAGCCTGAAAGCAGCCCTCAGCCCCTCACCCAGGCTGGCCAAGCACCCCAGTAGGGACCCGAACCCTGAAGGGATTGTAGGCAGCCTGAAAACAGACTTCAGCCCCTCACCCAGGCTGGCCACACCCCCATGGGATGTGGGTCCCCACTGGGGGGCTTGGCCAGCCTGCAAACAGCCATCAGCCCCTCACCCAGGCTGGCCAGACATGCCAGCAGGTGGACATCCCTTGAGGGGTCCGAGACTGTGAGAAGGCACAGGCCAGGCTGAGAGACCCCGCCCCCTGAGTGCACAAATTTTTGTGCACTGGGACCCTAGTGTATAGATTAAAGAATGTAAGGAAATATACCAATTGTTACTGTCTTTGGGTTATGGAATTATAGATAATATTTCTTCTCTTTTTACTTTTCTCTAATTTTTAGATGTGTCTGTACATGTGTGAGTGCATGAGTAGAAGTGAATGCATAAATTTTGTCATAGAAGTAATAATAAACATTATCTTTCACAATCTGACCCCTATTTTTATCCCTGTAGTTGGTGACCAGAATTCTCTAAATACAGTTCTACATAGATCCGAATAAGGACCACCTGGCTTCTGGTTCTGGCTCCACCACTAACATGCTATGTGATCTCAGATAAGTTACTTATCCACTATGAGCCTCCATGTCCTCATATGTAAAGTATGACTAACACCACCCATATTGCCAGGAGTGTTATGAGGATAAATAAGATCATATAAGTAAAACAACAACAGTAACAAGACAAAACATAACAAAAAACATGATACAAATGTTCCATAAAAGGTAGTTGATTATTCAAAATATAGCATAAAGTTTATAGAAATCTAGAGGTTTTACCTACTTAGTCTTCCCTATGAAATCGTCAAGATGTAATAAGAACAGCTCCCCTTCTATTAATTTTAAAGAGGAAAAGATTTGTGAAACAATGCATGACATCTATAATCTATTTAGAAAAATAAGCATATCTTCCAATTTCAAACATACCACATACCTTTGTTTTTTTGAGCATATCATCTCCAACAAGTTCTAATATGAGGTGTGAAAAGATTAACTTGTTTTTCATTCTTTTAAATGTTGTATAAATGTACAAATATAAGCTATTAACATGATTATGTAAATAATATGTATTTTTCTTTAATCATCAGAGTACATTTTAGTCATGTACTGGATAATTCAGGCATGTGTGTGTGTGTGTGTGTGTGTGTGTGTGTGTGTGTGTGTGTGATGTAGACAAAACATCTGCTCTCCAAATGATATACCGAATCCAAAATATAGAGCTTTACTTCTTTTATTTGGGACTCTTCCTAGTGATAGCAAAACTAAACTAAACAAAAAACAGCTTGAATCTATTTACAACATATACTAGTAAGCCAATATAAGTTTGAAGAAATAACCAGTCTCAGGAGTTATCATTTGGAGCTAAAAACTAACAATTCAGGAGTAAAATGCTTGGGATGGGGGATAAAACCTGACCTTGCAATAGAGTACCCCAAACTATTCACGCAACAGCCAAGTATGTTCAATGGAGGCTCATAGGCCATTGTTCTCATGACTGAGAGAAAAAGAAATTCCTTATATTTTTGTTCCAGAAACTTTTTACTTTAAAGTGAATGGCTGACCCTAGCAGTTTTGCCTCAGTGGATAGAGCATCGGACCACAACTGAAAGGTCATAGGTTTGATTCCAGTCAAGGGCATGAACCTCAGCTGCAGGCTTGATCCCCGGCCCTGGTTGGGGGTGTGTGGGAGGCAACCAATCGATGTGTCTCTCTATCACATCAATGTTTCTCTCTGTGTCTCTCCCCTTCCTTTCCACTCTCTCTCTAAAAATCAATGGAAAAATATCCTCAGGTGAGGATTAACAAAATAATAATAATAATAATAATAATAATAATAATAATAATGTGAATGGCTGAAACTATGATGCAGACAGGAAAACTGTTCACAAAGAAAAGAGTAATGATTTTCAATGTTTTCCTGAGTCATCAGTGGCTTCAAAGTATTGGAAATTTTTATACTAGAGAACATATCAAATTATCAGTGAGTATAAGTAGAAGCAAATTATGTTACATTTCTCATTGTTGACAGTTAGAACCTTCTTTTAATTAACATTTCTTCTTAGAATTTTATAGCTTGAAGAAACCTGATAGAATATCCCATGTAGTCCACCATACATTTGTAAAATGAAAAAAATCCCCACACTTCTCGTGTGTTTGTTTGTGTGTGTGTGTGTCAGAATAAAACCATAAATAGAAGATGTTTGAAGGGCATGGTTTGAAGAAGGGAGTAATGAGGAGCAAATGTAATATTTGCCTTTTCAAAAAAGATTGAGATATATGGTAGTTTACTCTAAAGTAATGTGCCTTCATTAGTAGATATCCAAATCCATGGGCAATTGCAATAATAAAATTTACAAATATGAAAGAACATTTTGTCTTGATTGCTTCCTCATGGATGCCCAGGTCAAATCTCAGATGTATTAATCCTTCCTGGGGAGGATTTCTCATCAAAATGTTCAGTGTTTTTAACTCAGGTTGTTCTTACTTTTCCTCTGTTAGAAGAGAATCACTAAAAAGTGTAACTCTAATCTTATTTTATCTCTTTAATTTCAGACAAGATTTTATATCCAGTTGGGCCATACTCATTATGCTAATATCACCAAACTCGCCCAATTCTGCACTATAACTGCCAATCCTTAGAAATATTGGGCCATCCTCTTTTGTTCTGATTTTATCTACCCTTAAAACTTGCAAAAATACCACATGTTTATGTTAACTTGTACCTATGTTAAAACAACACTGAAAATGTTATTCACTATCTGATTGAGATACATATGTTTTAATTAGTATCTCTTTAATTGCTAGCCATGACTCAAAAAATAATCAACATCTTTAGGATGGCAGAAGCCACAAAGTGACACTACTATGTTTTTATAATTCCTTTTAAAAATAATAAAAGTAAGACTTTCATGCTCAATTTCATTCTTTAATAATGTAATAATAATTGGTATTCAGGAAAAATAAGCTCTACATACTCAGCATCATTAAAGATTAAATTTTGTTTTATATTCCATGGTTGTAGTAGAAAATGGACATTTTGATACATTATACCTCACAAATTGGCTTTCTATATGTGTGTTAACTCTTCTTAGAATACTGTATTAATCAGGACATTGACAAACACAAAATTCTTTTGTGGTTTCAAGTGTCAGGCTATAAATTCAGCTCTTATCTTTTTTCTGTGTTTATGATGACGAAAGTCACAGATCTGGGAGTCAACAGACTGGAAGTCCACTACTTGCTGGCTCTATGAGCCTGGTGACGTCATTTGTTTGACTTCTAGACTCAGCTGGTACATCTATAAAATGAAGAGGATAGTACCCAGCTCAAGTGATTTGTTTAAGAATCAAATGAGATAATCAAAGTTAAGTGTTTAACACCATGCCCTGATACACGTCCTAAACACACAATAAATATTAGCCAAATCAGGTCCACTCATTATCTCTTTCTTAAATGAAAATAGAGTATCTATCTCCCTTATCTTGCCTAAGATTTTTAAATTCGCTTAATATTACTAAGCATATATAATAACAATGGAACTTTCAAAAATATCGTATTATAAACATTTTTCTTTTTCACCTCAGAGTGAGATTTGCATTCACCTTTTACCATTCCCCCTCGTGGTCTGGAAGAGTTGATACCTCATTATCCATAATAATCCAGGTTTATTTACTCCCCAAGGGAGAGTCCATTTTTCTTCGGGTTTAGAGCTATCTGTTGGCATTAACAATTTCTAACTTTTAATTATTCTTTTTTCCCACTTGAAAGTCTAAACTGGACTGAAGAGGAAAAACACAAAAACTCCCTTCCCCTTATCCAAGCTGTGAACTTAAAATACCTGTGTTTGGTCTGCACCTCTGTCCCTTTGACCCATAGCTTCTAGAATAATTTTGACAATTTCTGAACCATTTTACACTAGACTCCACGTGTTTCTCAGGTGTCTTCGGTTCAGGCAGGTCGCTGTCTTCTAATGCCTTGCTGATTCCTCCAAGGCTTCAGGTGGCCCATGGGAAAACAATTCCTGCCCAGTCTGTGGGAAAGTGGACAGCCAGGGAGCCAAACTCCTCATGAAACAGTCCAATCTGATTCCCTCAGCGTGGTGACTTCCTGCAGGGAGAGACGTGTCCTTATTATATAATCCAGTGCTTGAATGATCTGTTTTTCATATCCCACTTCTCCCCAAGTATCATCTTTTTCCAAATTGAGACTCAGAATAAGAACATTTTCTTTTTAATTTCTATCCTAAATCCTTCATAAAAAGTCAATCCACAGGAGGCTGTCTCTTTGGGAGTCAGGGCACAATCATCAGTTAGGTCTAGAATAACGGCCATGTGATGGCTCAGGCTTCCTTTTGTAAATCCCAAGTTGAAGGAAGATGGATTGTGGTATCTCCAGGGGCTAGATTCCTGGGAGTCCCTTATGCCTTAGCTCTGGATCCAAAGCAGGAACCGTGTCTTCCCGGCTGCAATGAACTGGCACAGCTGCCTTGTGGTCTGTGTTCAGCACGATTCCAGGAAATTTGGGCAGAAGCTGAAGGGGGCAAAGAAGCACACGACTGAAAGTGCGATGTGTTTAAGGTAATAGTGGAACCTCACCACCCACAGGCAGTCTGCTCCAGGAAATGCCGTTTCCTCTTCCAGGAAACAAGGGTGTGGAGAACTTCTGAGCAGCAGCCGTGTTTATAAAATAGAGATAATGTCTCATATAAAATGCTTTGTAACCTCGGAAAGGAGAAGGCTGGCTAGACAGGATGGTGGAGTCAAAAAGGTCCTAACACCTGGCATGTATCAAGAATAGATTTGGAATTTTTTTCTTTTAGATGAAATAAAAAATAAAAAACTTAAAAAAGCTTTTAGACACATAGTAAATATTGTTTTTAAAAATCTAGTCTTCGCCCTAGGCAGTTTGGCTCAGTGGATAGAGCGTCGGCCTATGGACTGAAAGGTCCCAGGTTCGATTCTGGAAAAGGGCATGTACCTTGGTTGCAGGCACATCCCCCTAGGAGGTGTGCAGAGGCAGCTAATCGATGTTTCTCTCTCATTGATGTTTCTAACTCTCTATCCCTCTCCCTTCCTCTCTATAAAAAATCAATAAAATATATTTTTTTAAAAAAGGAGCTCTTATTCTTTAAAAAAAATCTAGTCTTCTAATTAATGAGTTTGCAATTGTAGAACTATGTAGTTCATATGAAATAACTATGTAATTCTGCAAATAAATAAATATAAAAGTAAAATAAAATAGTAGCGTAGCACTGGTCTCTGAGACCAGCTATCCCAAGAGAGAAGCAGAAAGCAGAGGACGTGGCTGTGGACTGGAAGCAGTATTCAGCAGGGCTCGAGGAGCTATTTCACGCAGGCCTGAGCTGAATGCCGGTTCTGGTACTTTATCAATTGTGGCATCTTGAGCTAGCTGCATGATCCTTCGAAGCCTGGTTATTCTCATCTCTAAAACAGAGGAGATGAGGCTGATGATATAACATCTAACTCGTATGATTATTATGAGGATTACGTGAACAATGCATCCAAAGTGCTCATATGATGTCTGCTATATAGTTACTCAGCATATAATTATTATTATCTGAAATTTCTTTTCAAAGCCACTAACTAGTATTGATGAAATTAAAAGGGCATGTGAATTTCCCTTGAGCCCCAATATTTACTTAGCCTCCTTCTCAAAAGTCAATGAAAACCCAGCAATGGGGAATGAATGGGTTTACTATCTCCTAGGCACTGCAGCCGTTGGCAGTCTGCCATCTCTTCTCGATGTGATAGGCTGTGTAAGGATGGCTGGAGAAGAGCCAGGAGGAAGGCATTTTGAACTAGGAGGTTTCTTTTTGACAGTCTGCAGAGAGGAGCTGATGGGGTAGGAGGATAGTCATTGATCCATCTCTGACTGCTTGTTCCCAGCCATAAACACATTTTTTCCTCCAAGTTTTAGTAGCAAATATACAGTGAACGCCTACTACATGATGGCAGGGTGAGCCAGCACTTCTAAAGTCCCATCCACCCTCAGCCCTCCTGGCTAGACTCTTCCAAGAGGTGGCAGCATCTCTGTTGAATGATCCTGGCCTAAGGGTCAGTTCTATGCTGTTAGGTATTAGCAATAGGGGAAAAGGGCTCATTTTAATGGACTATATTTTACCCTTATAAGGTGTGTGCATTTGCTTTGCTCAGTTCACATAGATTAAGAGAAAGAATCACCATATCTGGCTTCCCAGCACAAGCAGCAAAATGTGAATTAATCAAGTCACCAAACCCTTCTGGGCCTCAGTTTTTCGGGGGGAGGGGGGGCAGGGGGGAGAAGGGAGGTGTAAGAGATCAACCAAAGGACTTGTATACATGCATATAGCATAACCCATGGACACAGAGAGTAGGAGGTTGAGGGCACATGCTGGGGGGTGGGAGAGGCCAGGGAGAGGTCAATGGGGGGAAAAGAATACTCAAGTAATACTTTCAACAATAAAGAATTTAAATTTAAAAGAAAAAACAAACAAAGAAGTTGGAGTGCTGGCTGGTGTGGCTAGTTGGTTAGAGCATCCTTCCATCCACCAAAAGGTCACCTGCTGGATTCCTGGTCAGGGCACAAACCAAGGTTTCGGGTTTCCATCTTTGCGCATTTGAGAGTCAGGCAACCAATCAATACATCTCCCTCTCCCCCTCCC
>PVJC01039671.1:0-16165 GCA_004026665.1 Murina feae | reverse complement strand
GGGCTCAGTGTCCAGTGTAGGGTGTGCAGGAGGCAGCCAGTCAATGATTTATCATTGATGTTTCTATCTATCTCTCCCTCTCCTTTCATCTCTAAAATCAATAAAAAAATACATTAAAAAAACCACAAAGGATCTGGGGGAAGCACTCATCCTGAAATCCATTAAAATTTCTTCTGCAAAACATACCAATATTCTCACTAGCTATTTTTTCTCCTAAATAAATTTTAAGAACTCTTTGAACTTGGGGATTGTGAAGAAGTTATTGTAAGTCACTAGTATTTATATTTTCTTTTTCTTTTTCTTTTTTTTTACTTGTATGTAAAGTCACAGCTGGGTTACTGCACTATTTGTTTTTGGCTTTTTTAAATATATATTTTTGTTTATTTCAGGGAGGAAGGGCAAGGGAGAGAGAGACAGAAACATCAATAATGAGAGAGAATCATTGATTGGCTGCTTCCTGCACTCCCCACATTAGGGATACAGCCCACAACCCGGGCATGTGTCCTGAATGGGAATTGAACTGTGACTCTTGGTTCATAGGTCAATGCTCAACCACTGAACTGCACCACTTGTTTTAATCCAAATCACTTAGAAAAATTAAAGTCTAGTTCCACTGTAGAGTCTGCTATAGTTTTATATAGAATTGTTTTATTGCATATATATTAGAAATAATTTGAAGTTATTACATTGAATTAATAAATTTTAATTGTTTTATTCAGCATCATAAAAACATTCAATGTACAAAAATACTTGCCCTGGCTTGGTAGCTCAGTTTGTTAGAATGTCATCCCAATACTTCAAGGTTGTAGATTAGATTCCCAGTCAGGACACACACAAGAATCAACCAGTGAAGGCATCAATAAGTGGAACAACAAATTGATGTTCCTCTCTCTCTCTCTCTCTCTCTCTCTCTCTCTCTCTCTCTCTCTCTCTCTCTCTCCTTTTCTCCTCTCTCTCTTTTTTTGTCTCTCTCTTCACTCTCTCTAAAATTAATGAATAAAATTTTTATAAAGATACAAAATTATTTAATTATAAAAAATGTTATTGGAATAACTACAACTCTTTGTCTTGACATTTTCCAGGATATCATACCTTTAGTTGCAGTCCAAGAATGTACATTATTAACTATAGCTATTCCTAGTGAAAACAAAGAAAATATACACTAGACCTGGAAGCAATGGAAACTACTTATCTCATTTACAATCAGTAATGATTCAGGGATGGTGTTCTCTTAAAAAGTACTATTGTCATCTGTGGGAAGTTCTCTGTGTCCCCACCTGTTGCTGGAGGAAGTGGACTTCTTGCAATGTCAAGAGAAAAGGAATTTTCTGAGACTCAGATGGGAGAATGAGGTATTTCTATGGAATTAAATCCTGAGTTTCCATGGTCCCCTCTCCCTTCATCCCACCATGGAAGAAGTCCAGCTGTGTCTTCAGCAGAGCTAAGGTTAAAGCCATTACCCAGAGTTTTTGTTTCATATTCATACAGTCCAGACCAGCAGAAGGCTAGCTTAGTTTGTGTTCCCAGCTATAGTCCATTGCATCTGAGGTTTGCATGGCCCTAGGCCATGCAACTTCTAGGGCCACATGGCTATGGATGGAACACAGGTGATTACAAGGAAGCAGGAGCCAAACCAGGGAAACAAGAGAGAGTAGCAAGAGATTTCCTTTGTCTGGGGATATGTATTCCCAATTTTTGAAGGTTTGCATTGGCTCTACTCTTCTAACTTGTGATCTTTGTTCCAGGCTAGACTGACAGGCAAGTATTTTTTTCCCCTACATCATCCAGCCTTACTGTGCATGCATCCATCTTCCTCTTCCCCCAGTGATCTACAGGGGATGGACTTGGGAGTGCAAAGTTGCAGCTTCCTGGTAAAGCTGCCCATTTGACCAAGCTTATAATATCTAGCCGTCCCTTGACCCCTTTCCTACTATGAATAACTAGCTAATTATAAAGGTGACACTGTGAGCTTTCTTTCTTCTTAAATGTTTTACCTTGGGCAAGTGACTTCTTGAACTTTATTTACAGTTATGAGATGATACTTTGTGGGAAGTCGCCTATTGTCTTCACTAGCAGAGAGGTGTGGCTAGGAAGGCTGCTGACCCTTGAAGCCCTGGCAAAGTTCAGAGCTCTGCACCCACTATTTAGTCGAGACAATGGTAGCTGAAGCCACTACCCCACCACATAGTCATGTAAATCCTTATTGATAAGATAGTCTGTGTGTTACTGGAACTTGCCTGCCTAAGGGCTATGGGTGTATCCCAAACTGAATAAAAGGGATGGCAAGGCCAGAGCAATGTGTAGTCTTCCCCCTAGAGGTGGACTCCCGCCTGGCCCCCATTTCCCAAATCAATTCTTTTCTAGTCTCTCTTCATTTTGTGTGTGGCCTTCTCCAGAACCCGAAACCTGAACAGGTACCCTGAACCACGCAGGATGTGAAAGTGGCTACCATCATACTTACCTTCCATGTTAATTTGAAGAACGAGGAAATGTAATGTTATTAGCATGGGTCCTCTCAATTTGTAGGGGCTCAAAAAGTTAGCTTTTATTGTTTTCTAAGTAATACCATCTGAAATTTTGGGCATGAAGTTTCTGATGTTGAACCATAGTTAAAATGCACTTAGGAATTTGCCTATAATAAAATCCTTTGTTAACATTTTTTAAAAGAAAACAATGTTTCTGTGAGGAAGTTATGATCTTCAAATGACCAATAGATTGATATAGATATTTAAATAGTAGGTTGGCCTTGTCTTGGGTATAAGACACCCATGCCAGCAATGGTTACCTATAGCCCTCATAAAAGAGAAGGAATATTTTCATGCCTTTTTACTCTGTCCCTTTGAATTAGCTTACAGATAAAGGAGAAGCTGGTCCGAAGACAGAGATAATAAACATGAATTTCTCCTTAGATACAAGTGCAAAGTTTATAAGACTAGATGTCTAGCATAGGACTTTGACATTCTGTGATACAACTTTTGTTGTGTTAATGCACCTTATTTATATGCTGATAAGACTTGTGTTGCTGGTGTCAGAGGGCTGCCTTTCAAATCAATATAAAAGGAAGCTGTAAATTTCAATTTACCACAACCAGATCAGCCTGACGGATGTGCTGTTCTCATTATAAATTTAACTATTGTTATATTGCTGGGGCAGATAATTAGCACACCATTACTCCTACATTAAATGCAACATGCATTTTATTTTTAGCCATACTTATTTTAACAGTTTAAAGAGTAAGTTAGATGTATAATACAGTTCTCATCAGTTCTAATATTTCATAATAGAAACAAAGAACACTGGAGATTATCTGGGTCAACCTCCTCTGAGGAGGAATACAGGGGACAACTTGGCCGGGAGAAGCTAGCAATCTGAATCTGCCAGTGACCGGTGTCCAAGCTCACATTCTTGTCAGCCTGTCATTAAGTCACTCCCTTTCCTTAGGCAATAGTCTGTTTTCCTGGGTGCTTCCAGTTTGCAGGGACCACGGCCAGGCTGGGAATTTGGCAGCTTGGCTGGAGGGGGTGTCGCCAGTGCCACCCAGGCCAGGCATTTAGATACAACTTAACCGTCCCCATTCTAACTGACTCAGGAGGGGATGTGAAAGCCACCACAAAAGACTGGTAGTTAAGAAACAGATAGGAGAAAAAGGAACCCTTCTGCACTGCTGGGGGGAATGCAGACTGGTGTAGCCACTATGGAAGACAGTATGGAGTTTCTTCAAAAAGTTAAAAATGGAACTCCCATTTGACCCTGTGATCCCACTTCTGGGACTATATCCCAAGAAACCAGAAACACCAATCAGAAAGGATATATGCACCCCTATGTTCATAGCAGCACAATTTACCATAGCTAAGATTTGGCAACAGCGTAAGTGTCCATCAGCAGATGAGTGGATTAGAAAACTGGAACATCTGCACAATGGAATACTATGCTGCTGTGAAAAGAAGGAATTTTTACCATTTGCAGCAGCATGGATGGAATTGGAGAGCTTTATGCTAAGTGAAATAAGCCAGTCAATGAAAGAAAAATACCACATGATCTCACTTATTTATGGATAATAAAGACCATTATAAATTGATAAACATAATCAGATACAGAGGCAGAACAGCATTGAACAGACTGTCAACCTACAGCTGGAAGGCTGGGGGGGTGGGGAGGAGTTAGGAGATCAACTGAAGGACTTGTATGCATGCATATGAGCATAATCAATGGACACAAGAAACTGGGGGGTAGGGGAGGAGGGGAGAAGATCAAGGGAAAGAAATGGAGACCTATCTAACACTTGTTGTAATACTTTAAGCAATTAAACAAAATTAAAAAAAATAAAACTAAAAAAAAAAGAAACAGGAAATAAAGAAACTTAGAAATATATAAAAGGTGACCTCATTATATTAGCATTTAAGACTTTGGATCTTTGAATTTCCTGAGCCTACAGCGCTGGCTGCTTTAAATAAAGGGTTTTCCCTGAATCTCTGGGTACTCGTTGTGCATTTTCCAGTTGCCTGGTAAATTCTGCAACACTTCTTTTTACCAATGAAGAAATTGCTCCAGAGAAGGAAGAGATTTCCCAGACATTGCACAGCTATTGAGAAGCAGAGCTGGTGCTGGAACTTATGGCTTCTGTCTCCTAGCCTAATTCTCTTTTCTCTCATTTAAACCAACACAGAGTGAAATATGGTAACATTCCAATGGAAGAGCCTAGATTTTTTTTCTCTCACCCATTCACACTCTCTTTAAATAATTAAAACATTTTTCCAACTTCTCTATGCCATGCAAATTATCTGCTGAGTAACCCTAGTGTTCCTTGAAGGGTTTTTGAAAAGCAATTTCTTCCTTTCTTCTGATGCTCTCCAGGCCAATGTCATATCACTTTGTTCAAAAGCTATGACAATGAGCAAATGCCCCTACCTCTGCTAACTCTCCACTTCACCTCAACCAGAAAAATGCCCTCCTCAATAAACTAATTCATTCCATTCTGTTGCAAGTATCTCACTTGGAGGAGGCACTGTCCTAAAAGATGAACTGCCATGCATGAGGTCTTGGTTTTTCTATTACATTCTCCTCACTGACTCCTGAGAACTTTTTTGACATTCCCACGCACAAAAGTATTCTATAACTTCTGTTGCTTCTTTCGTGGAGCTCTGTCTAACCACAGCAGCCCCAGGCAGTCTCTCCCTGTTTTGCACTGCAATCATTAAAATGCTGGTTAAAATAAGTAAAGAAGCAAGCAAGCAAACAAACGAACAAGTGCCTGTGCTCCATCTCAAACCTCTGACTCAGAATTTCTGGGTTAAAAATCTGCATTTTAAACAAGCACTCCAGTTTATTCTTAGGCACATCCAAGTTTTCAGCCCACTCCTACAAAAATGAGTGTCTGTTCCACTCACTAGACACTTACTACATGGCCTCATATTACTACTGTATTTGTCACTTCATCAGTAAATAAAGCATCTTTGTCTATTGGACCATTGGCTTCTTAATGCTAGTCGCTCTCCTGTATTTTTTCTGTAGGTCTTATGGTGCCTAGAACAATTCATTTAATATATCAGTTGGTCAATATATTAAATGATTCCATGGTTAAATGTGAAGTGTCATTATTCACCCTTGATACACATTTCTGCCCAGGATAGTGGCACAGCATTTTACTTCTTGCTCTTAAAAAGTTTACCATGTAAAGTTGCCAAACCTGACTGGAAGCTCTCTGAGCACACTAATGTGACTCTGTGGCCCTTACCTCTCAGGGACTTTCCTTTTCTCTTTTTATCTATCTCAGGCCTATTGGATGTCCCTGGCCCTTTCCCCCAGCTCATAGGTGTTATCTTTATGTGACTACACCAAGCTATAGACTAGAGCATGTGCCTTTGGCCTCAGCTAATCACCATGATCGCATCCATTGTATATTCAGGTTGGATATGACTCCATTAAGGTCAGAGACACAAAGAGAGATTTACTGGGAGCTTCCAGAACATGGAAATGTCTCCATATGGAAGAGGAAGCATGTATCCTTGGTGACCTTGACAATAACTGGCCTTATTATGTGACAGATGCAGTGGAAGACACAGCAGACATGGAAAGAAACAGTCCCTGGTGACCTCAATCAGTTGATGAATAAGCCATCCTTAAAGCAGGTTTTGCCTTTGGCTTTTATAATTATGGAAGGGACTAATCCGTTTTTATTCCTCAAGTCACTTTGAGCTGGGCGTTTCCTTCCATGGAACCAGAAGCATCTTGAGTGACCCAGGTCAGAACCATTTTTATCTTTTTCACTTATGTATTCCCAGGGCCTTGCAAGTACATAAGGCAAAGTAGACAACTCAGATTTGTTTGAGTGAATAAATGAACTTCAGTTGTGCACTCTTGTTTTCCTAGTGGAACTAATAATCACAATAAACCCAGGAACTATCATGGTTTGTCAGAGTACTGCTCATGCCACCCAGTATACCACGCTAGACATTTATGTATTGAATCCATACTGTATGGACTCCCAATGTTGTGTTAGTTGCTGGGAATATGGAGATTTTAAATAGGAAAATGAAAGGAAAATAAAATGTTGGCTTACTCCCTGAAATAGAATAGGCACTGTGCTTAGTACAGTCACACAATTTTTTTCAATTAACCTTTCCATAAACCTTTTGAGACATATATCATTTTTATTACTTTTTAAATAAATAAAACTATCTCGAGGTGACTAAGTGATTAGGTGTAGCTAATATGTAGGGAAATTAATATTCAAACTCAAGTTGGTGCCCCTCCTCCCACACCACAGTCTGGTGCCTGTGCCAAAGGACCTCACAGCCTCTTCAGTCCTTGCTGAGGCCTGTCAGAGAAGAGCAATGTCAGAGTTCGAAGTTCCACAGTTTATCCTCTGCAAAGGGAGCTCAGCAACTCCTTGTTCCAAGGTCATTGAAGGGAAAACATAAGCCTTTGCCTCCGAGAAATAATGATGTTTGTTATTCACAATGCTTTTTGTTATTTTAAAAAGTCTAATTGGAACTTGTTTTTTTTTTTTTTTTTTTCTTTTTCTTCTGTGACTGCCAAATGACCAAGAGGTCAGTTGCCCTGCTGTGGGGTTTTCAGCCAATTCATGAGTGTTATTTTACTTGACAAGGGTCCTGTTTTAATGGGAAAGGTTGTCACATTCTATTCATATCCTGGTTTTGATCTCACTGCAGCAAATTTAGTTAAATTTGCCCTCAATACTATCCCTTTTCAGATTTTCCTTTCAGCGGCCCCACTTTGATGTGCAGGGGAACTCTCCCTGGTCAAGCTGTTTCCTGCCTCACTGCATTTCCCCCAACACCTGAGTCTGCTCTTTGGCATCGTCCAGCCTTGTAGAGAGTGCCAGACTCCACAGCAGCTGCACAGCCAGCTGCTTGGGGATTGCAGACAATATGGGTTAAGACCTTATCAGTCTTAGCTTCCCAGCCCCCACCATCACACATCCTCCCTATTCAACAAGACCATTATGTGCTGTGCCGCTCTACTTAGCAAGTAGCTTTAATTTCTTCTCAGCAGCAGATGGCATTGTTCCGTGGCAGATAAATGTCTTGAAACAAGTGTCTGGGCAGCCCAGGAGTGAGGAAGGAGGCATGTCAGCTAAACGTTCCTTCTCAGGGGTGGTAACCAGGGCTGAAGGACCTTATCAGAACTGAGAGCTAACCACCAAGTTTGGGATATCAGACATTAGATGAAGACATGGTCAGATGAGAAGGACGAGTGGGAGAGGAGATGTGAAGAAAGGAAGCAGAGAACTGGGAAAAGGAGGAAAGGAAAAAAGTGCATGTGGTCTGTAGAGTTGTGGGAGGATGGATTCTGGCAAGGGAGGGTCTCTTATCCTCCCTCTCAGCTGCCATCTCTCCTGGCTTTTTCAGCCAGGTTAATTTCCTGGTCTATTCTAGGGCTTGGAGTGTAATTGAAATCTCATTTTCATTGCAGCTGAAGTCTGGAATTAGAGTCGATTTGGTAGGATCATATTCTTGGGCTGAACCCAGGGCTTCCTAGCACCATTTGAACTGTGTCTTCAAGTTGTCTGAATAAATATGTACAAGTTTCTGCCTTAGGTCCCCCTTCTGTCTTTAGCTGCTCCAATGTGACTAGGGCCCTATTCAGATTCCCATTCAGATTCTGGTGGTGCCCATAGCACCGCACACTTCAATGGCTGCCCTTCGTGTGAATCAGGCTCCTTGGGGTTGTCATGCACAGACTGTATGACCTTGGATGACAGTCCTGTTATCAAATTCCAACATCCCTAGGGTAGATGGAGGGCTACGTCTTTTAGTCCCAGATCTTGTCTAAACTCCTATTTCAACAAATGATTATGTTTGTTTCATCTTGCTCAGAAAGGTGACAGTTAGTTGTACATTTCCAGGATATTTAGTGCAGCCTGAGTCTGGAAGATCCTCACACCTCAATCCCTGACATGGGCAGAAATGCATGCTAGCTTGCTTCCTTCCAGTCTGGCTCTCTGTTTTCTAACAGCTTGGGCCCTGGAGTTTGCAATGGGACTGAAAGCCAGCCTGTCTTTACATATCCCCCCACCCCATGATCCCATAGTTGGCAGAATGAGCTTTCAAAGTACAAACCTCCCCAGGCCACTCCCCTGCTTCAACCTCTTTGGTGGCTGCTTATTGACTTTGGAAGAAAAAAATAATCAGAAACATTTCTTTCAAAAAAAAAAAAAGATTTCTTTCAATTGATCAAAATAAAAAAAATTGATCAATTCCAATTAAAAGTAGATACTCTCACAAGTGAAAATGAAAAATCTCTGGCTAATTTAATTAATAAAAATAAGAAAGAAGATATAAATATAGAATTATTATAAATACTAGGGGCCTGGTGCACAAAATTTGTGCACTCGGGGGAAGGGGTGTCCCTCAGCCTGGCCTGTGCCCTCTTGCAGTCTGGGACCCCTTGGGGGATGTCCACCTGCTGGCATGCCTGGCCAGCCTGGGTGAGGGGCTAAAGGCTGTTTGCCTTTCTGCCCATAGCCCCTTCAGGGTTTGGGTCCCTACTGGAGTGCCTGGCCAGCCTGGGTGAGGGTCTGAGGGACATTTTCAGGCTGGCCACAGCCCCTTTAGGGTTCGGGTCCCTACTGGGTGCCTGGCCATCCTGGATGAGAGGCTGAGGACTGTTGGCAGGCTGGCCACAGCTCCCATTGACCCAAGGTCCCAGCGAGGCTGGCTGGAAGCAGGTTTCTGGGGTTTATTTATCTTCTATGATTGAAACTTTGTTGCCTTGAGCGGAGGCCACAGCCAGCCTAAGCAGGCAGTTTCCTCCATCGCTGGCCTCCTGTTTGCTCTAGCTCCATGGCTGCCAACCACCATCTTGGCTAGGTTAATTTGTATAGTGTCACTCTGATTAGCTGGTGGGCGTGGCTTGGCTGGTGGGCGTGGCTTAGGTGTAACAGAATGAGGGTTAATTTGCTATTACTCTTTTATTAGATTAGATATTTACTAGTATGCAAAGGATGTTTTCATATGTACACATCATCCTATCTAATAAAAGAGTAATATGCAAATTAACCATCACTCCGGGACAAAATGGCAGCACCCATAGCCACAAGATGGTGGCGCCCGGTCCCATCACCCCCACTGCTGGAGTGATTTTGGGCCTGCCTGCCCATTTCCATTGCAGATGGGTGGTAAGGAGCAAGAAGTCCCTGAATGCAAGAGCCCTGGACTGCGAGAGGGATGTAAGGTCATGGCGAGGATCAGCGCGGGAACTGGGAGTTTAGGGGGCTGGGGCCCGGCAACACAGGCTGCAAGCACCCTGGAGCCGCATTTGGTTTTGTGGTTCTTGGAGCAGCACACAGCGGCTCCGCTCAGGCGGGCGGCAGCGGCGGTTTCCCTGCCCAGGGCAGTGGATCCGTGGGCCCACAGGTGCCACCTTTCTGAGGCCCAGAGTGGCCTTAGCCCTGCCTAGCCCTGGTCCCAGGTGGCGGCTTCTCCTTAGCACCTGGTGCACCACCGCTGCACCTGGAGAGGCAGCCGGGCTCAGCCAGGGTCCCAGGTGAGGGAGACGCCTTGCTGGCCACGCTGGGCAAATGCAGGGTGGTGGATGCTGGGGATCAGCCAGAGGAACGAGCAGCCGGGCCAGACCAGGTGCCATGGGCCGGCCATGCAGGTCCTGGAGGAATGACCTGGAGGGCAAGGGAGTGCAGTGCAGCTGTCTCCACTCAGCCAGTGGGTGGAGGTGGTGGTGGTGGTGGTGGTGATGGTGGTGGTGGTGCTGCCGGCTTCAGGTCCATTGGCTGGGGCCCAGACCACAAGCAGCAGCTCAGGCGGCAGATGCTCTGAGTGGCAGCAGCAGCATGCAGCCTCCCTACACACTGACTCATTACGGTCCCCGCCCCACCCAGTCTGCACCTGTGCTCCCGCGCCACCACCCTGCACACCCCTGGCCCAAGGATCCCACGGATCTCGCCACTGTCTCGCTCTCTCCTTGCTGAGGTCACTGCCACCAGAGCTCTCAGGGTACAGCAGCGCGGTGGCTTCCCGCTGTTCACATCCCTGGGATGCTGTGCTCCAGGCTCGAGGCTGAGCCTCTGTGTCCTCGCACACCTCACTCTTTCAGCAGCAGCGCTGGGGGCGTGCTTCCGTCCCGCGTCCGGCTCCAGTGCCTGCCGGCTCAGGCCCACACCTGCTCCCAGCAGCGAGAAACTGCACGTGAGCTCCCGGGCCTCCCGTCGCCCTGCCACTCCATGCTCATGTCCCGCCTGCAGCCAGCCGGCAGGGGGGGGGGGGGCAGGAGGGCGGGGCCTCGCTCTCCCAGGCTTAGTTTCCCCCAGCCCTGTCCTCCCTGGGACCCCACTTGCTTTTTCCAGTTCTCTCTGCCCACAGAACATCTCCTTTATCAATTAAAATCTAATTAAAGTACCACTCCTCAATGAAACACTATGCCCTTTTACCCCTATCTCGCCCATACACCCTCCCAGCAGAACACTAATTCTGAATGACACAATCTGTCTTTATGAGTCCTGAGGCCAGTAAGTTGAGCACAACCAAAGAAAATCACAGACTCTGGCAAAATTACAAGTGGGCTCCCAGGGCAGACAGGGAGCCAACAGGGCAATAGGAGAGGTGAAGTGGGGGGTGCCGGAAGTCCAGGAGTCGTGGGTGAGCCCCCCTGTGGAGTGTGCCTTCGGGTGCCTCTTTCTCTCGGTTGACTAATGTCTGCATTTTTTTTTTTGCACCAAGGGGTCCCAGACTGAGTGAGGGCACAGGTTGGGCTGAGGGATCCACCCCCTCCCCCGAGTGCACAAATTTTTGTGCACTGGGCCTCTAGTACATAATTAATGATACATATGCATATATTTAAGTATATGTCTAATCTCATACTCAAATTAGAAATTGCAATAAAATCTAACTACATTTAAAACTTTTTAAATGACCCAGATACAAGAAGAATATTGAAATAGACCAAAAAAAAAAATGAAAGAAATTTTAGAAGTATGTGAAAGAATAACCTCTAGGAAAGATGTCAGTGGGCTTTACAGAAGAGTTATTTCAAATGTTCAAAAAATAGATAATCCTTACCATTACCAGTTACCGTTTAAAGACTTCCTAAGGATTCAAAAAAAGTGAAAACCTTTAAATTATATTTTAGTTAGTATGACTCTGACATTAAAATCTCATTAAATTGTTTTTAAAAAAAGACATTTAGATTTGCATCTCTCTTAAATATAAATGTCAAATATACCAAAAATTAACAGCCAATCAATTTCATCAGCATTTTAGTGTATTTTATCTAATAACGAGGGAATATGCAAATTGACTGTCACTCTGTAATGGTCAAGATGGCTACGCCCACAGTGGAGGCAGGGATTCCGTAACACAGATGGCTGTGTCCATAGTGGAGGCCTAGTTACCCTAATGAGCCTTAACGAACAATCAGCAGGGACCTGAAGCTGTGTGACACTGGGCCAGGGTATGGGATCTGAGGCTGTGTCCCCCCGCCTGGTGGGGCATGACAGGGGACCTCAGGTCATGCTCCCTGCCCAGCGGGGCTTGATTGGGGACCTCAGTGAGCACCCCCTGCCTGTCAGGGCTTGATGGGGGACCTCAGACTGCACCTCCCACTCCAGCCTGGGTTGGGGGACCTGAGGCCACACACCCCCCATGGTGGGGCTTTATGGGGACCTTAAGGCATGCCCCCTGCCCTAGCCCAGGCTGGGGAGCCTCAGACCATGCACCCCCACCCTGGGTCAGGAAACCTGAGGCTGCACCTCCACCTGGTGGGGCTTGACAGGAGACCTCAGGCCATGCCCCTGGCCCAGGCCAGGGGACCTCAAGCTGCACCCTCCACCCGGTAGGACTTGACAGGAGTGGGGCCAGCCAGGTCTGGATCTAGCCCAATGGGGATGGGGCCGGCCAAGTCTGGGTCTCGTGCGATTTTGAGGCGCATGTGAGTGGGCAGGGACTTGACTCTGATTCCCATGGCGTGCCCCAGACTCTGACAGGAGGAAGATTTTCATATACATTTTACCAATTTTCTTTCATCTCTGACACTTCTATTATAGAGAAAGGGCAAATAGCAATATTAAAATATTTCCTCTAATTAATTCCCTTTTAATGTGCATGAATTTTGTGCACTGGGTCACTAATATTAGTATATTAGAAGAAGGATGTACTTTATTCAATAAGGTTTAATCTAAAAACGTATCGTTTATTATTAGAATACCTATATAACATAATAATGTTAGTAGACCAAAGGAAAAAGAATGTATATGTTAGAATTCAAATTTTATTTCAAGTTTTAAAATAATGATTAAAATAGAAGTAGAGAAATATATTTTTAATATGATTTTAAAAACAACAACAATAACAATAATAGGTATCTCACTTCCTAGTAAGACTACTAATGGCATTGTTAGCAAGTCAGACACAAAACAATGAAAGCTTCTTTTGCTACCACTTTTATTATTATGGACATTTTACTTACTGTTCTGAACATTTGAGTCATTGTAAATAAATCTAGAATGAGCAAGAGTACAATATTATCAATTCTTGGGAAAAGTTGTCAGACAGCTAGGAATCAGGCACTTTTATAATCTGGTAATATGAATGTGATAACACAATTCAGAAGGACAATTGGGTAAGGGATATAAAAAATCTTTGTTGTATATATAAAATTCTTTCATTTTAGACAAACAAAATATATATGTTCACTTAATGCATTGTTTTTAGGATTTATATTGGCAGAATTTGAGATGATAGTGCTATATATCTGAAATATATATTATAAAGATTGAGCTATAGAGAGAGAAGACAACAACTTAATAAGGCTTTGGGTTGTAGAATTAGACTTTCAACAAGGTGGAATTCATGACTCAGGAAAATATAAAATGAACACATAACTAATGTATTACTCAATGTATTAAGTAACTAGAAGCCCATGAACAAAATTCATGAGGGGGGTGGGGGAATCCCTCAGCCTGGCCTGCACCCTCTCACAATCTGGTACCCTTCAGGGGATGTCTGACTGCCAGTGTGGGATCAGGCCTAAACCAGAAGTCGGAAATCCTTTTTGCAATCCGTGACTGCTGGCTCCTAACCACTCGCCTGCCTGCCTGATTGCCCCTAACCACTCTGCTTTCCTGATCTCCCCTAACTACTCACCTGCCTGCCTGATTGCTCCTAACCACTCTGCTGCCTGCCTGATCATGCCTAACCACTTGCCTGCCTGCCTGATTTCCCCTAACTGCCTCTGCATGCCTGCCTAATCTCTCTGACTACCTGCCTGCCTAATTGTCCCTGATCAATCTGCCTGCCTGCCTGATCATCCCTAACCTCCTCTGCCTGCCAGCCTGATCATCCCTAACGGATTGCCTACCTACCTGATCTCCCCTAACCGCTCACCTGCCTGCCTGCTTGCTCTTAACCACTCTGCTGCCTGCCTGATTGCCCCTAACTGCCTCTGCCTTGCCTGCCTTATTGCCCCTAACCACTCTGCCTGCTTGCCTGGTCACCCCTAACCACTCACCTGCCTTCCTGATTGTTCCTAACCACTTTGCCTGCCTGCCTGATCACTCCTAACCACTCAATTGCCTGCCTGATTCCCCCTAACTGCCTGTGCTTCAGCCCGCACTGTCACAGCTTTGTCAGGAAGGATGTCAGGAATGATGCCTGGAAGGCCGTTGGGCTGTCTGGTCTAATTAGCTTATTATGCTTTTATTATTGTAGATCAGGGAACCAGTAAGATATTAAGACTGGTTCAACGAATAGGCAATTTAACAAGAGAATGCTGGGATATGATTGCTGAACTACATACAAACCTGGTTAATTTCCTACAGCACGAATTATTATTCATGTTATCTTTCCTATTGAACAGTAATTCTTTGAATCTCATCTGGACAAAATCCTACAAGTTAACTTGTGACTTCACTAACATAGAACCCTTTAATCAAGAGTAAACAGTGAGTTGAGCAAAGTGCTTTTCCCTACATCTATGTCGTCCAATGTTGTAGCCACTAGTCACAGGTGGCATTTGAACATCTGAAATATAGCTAGCCCAAATTGAGATGAATTCTAAATATAAAATACATGCCAGATTTTGAAAAATTAGCACAATAAAATACCTCATTAATAATTTCTTATATTAATTTGATAGTATTTTGAATATATTGGGTTAAGTCAAGTATATTATAAAAATTAAATATACCCATTTATTTTTATGTTTTTACTGTGCTTATTAGAACTTTGAAAATTAATAGTCAGTACTGTTTTCACATCATATGTTCCAGATAATCTTTGGGTGTGCCTTTGCTCTCATATGATATTGAAGGGACAAGCCACCCATATTTATATCTCATTTCCCAGTTTAAATTACTTCTATTAATAGGAAAATAGATAGTTTCTTTTTCTGTTGTTTTATTTTTGGTAATTTTACAAAATATCTAAAATAGATAAGCATCCATTTTATAACCTGAAAAAGAGATTCTTTTTTCCATTCCTCCGAATGTAGGGTAAAATACCTGACTCAGGTAAAGCAATACAAAGCACACGGCACAGGGTTGGAATAGCACTGGAATGGCACATTCGGCTATGGTAGCTCAAGTCTTCCTGTGAGTTATTTTCACTAATGATTTTAAGCAGCCAAGCATCTCTTGAAGTCTATTTCAGCGAAAATGAAAGTGGCCCCAGGCAGGAGCGGTAAAAGCCTCATTGGGATGGAAGGAGCCACAGTGTAGTTCATTGAATTACACACACTCTCGAGGAGCTATCAAGCAGAGGGCCCTTGATAGTCACACAGATAAATTAGGGGATAGTGTGAGTATGAGTTGTGGAATTTGGGTGGTAAAAGATGTAGAATGATCAAGATGTACTACATCTGATCCTTGCAGTGTCCAGATTGAAGGCTAGATGGACATCAGAGGTGGCCGTGACAGGAGGGGGAGAAGTTCTCAGGGATCCTTAGATCCTAGAGCTTTTATGTATTTATTTGCTTGACAGTCTGAAATATAGACCTCCCAGATACTAATATCTTCAAGATAACACATGTTCCTGAGGGAGACCCTTTAATGTCTAGCTTTTAATTTGTTGCTATTTTACAATATCTTCCTACTTGAGGGTGATATTTAGGGACAAAAAAAGAAAAAAGCCAAGGCACTGGAAACTTTGTGCTAGTCTTCTACTCTTATGTTCCCCAGGATCAAGAATGTAAACCCTCAAATACATGAGGATAGTAGTTATACATTTAGAATTCAAGGCATCCTGCAATCTCACATGGCATGGCTTTGGTTTTCTAAGCTGTAAATGTTTTCTCCAAAGGATGCAAAATAAAAGTTAGTAATAGTATCCCAAATCCCTTGGGTGTTGGGGGTGGAGTGTAATTCATAAATAATATCTCCCTCCTTTTTAAAAAGGATATGAGATTTCTGAAGTTAGGCACAATGAGAAAAGAGATTCATTATGTTTGTCTTCCCTTTGAATTTTGATCTTTAATCAGTTGCTCCGATTTTCAAGTTCGAGTAGCATTATGTGGACCAGTTGAAGTTGCAGCTGCTTCACTGAAGCTGAGTCAATAAATAAGCTAAAAGAAAAGTGTCCTTTCTGCCTATACCTCTATTTTAGGTCAGAACAAACCAGGTCAAGTAGCTGTTTCTGTACCATGTAGACCAGAAGAACCCACTTGGCTTACCCCTATTTCCAGACCTCCACTAGTATGA
>PVJC01039670.1:0-16144 GCA_004026665.1 Murina feae | reverse complement strand
CGTCTTCTCTGTCTCCCCTGCCTTCTGAGTCTACACAGGACTGGAGCGGCCAGAACCTGAATGCTTGCCTGGTAGCTGTTGACTGCAATGCAAGTATCCCAGCTCTGGCCTCCGCCATCTTTGTTGGGTTAATTTGCGTATTTGCTCCTGATTGGTTGGTGGGTGTGGCTTGTGGGTGTAACAGAGTGAGAGTCAAATTGCATATTGCTCTTTTATTAGATTAGACTAGAGGCCCAGTGCAGGAAATCCATGCATTGGTAGGGTCTCTAGGCCTGGCCAGCAATCATCTGCCATCTTCCCCACCACCCTCTGGTGGTCAGCGCACATCAGAGTGAGCAGTCGAACTCCTGTTCTCCTGATTGAACTCATGAGGGGACACTATGCATATTAGCCTTTTATATATATAGACTAGGGGCCTGGTGCACACAATTCGTGCACTGGGGGAGGGGTGTTCCTCAGCCCAGCCTGTCCCCTCTCACATATTGGGAGCCCTCAGGGGGTGTCCTACTGATGCCTTAGGCCTACTCCCTGCTCCCCTTGGGGAGTGGGCCTAAGCTGCAGTCTGGTCTCCCTTTGTGGGAGGCAAACAGGCTAATCAGGGGAAGCCACCAGCCCCATCACCCCGCTGCTGCAGCCACTGCCAGTCACCATAACCACCAAAGTGTTTTCATCAACACGGACTCCAGTCTCTTCACCATGAAAAAATGACAACTTTCTTTAGGCATTTTCAATATGTATCTTTCATAAGATATGACATTTCTTTCATTTTGTTTTATCCTCACCTGAGGATATGTTTCCATTGATTTTTAGAGAATGTGGAAGAGAAGGGAAAAACTGAGAGAAACATCAAAGTGAGAGGAACACTTTGATAGGTTGCTTCCTGCATATGCCCTGGCCTGGGCCCCGACCAGGGAGGAGCCTGCAACCTAGGTACATGCCCTTGTTCAGAATTGAACCCAGACCCTGCAGTCAGCAGGCTGAGGCATTATGCACTATCCAAACTGTCTAGGGCAGTATATGACATTTCTTAGCCCTCCAGCAGTGGACCTTCATTTTTTTTCTCTAGGAGTGTGGTAGAAAAAACCTAGATCACCTTTTTGGATTCTTATTACCGAAGTCACTAAGAATATTACCAGTGGCATACAGGGAGCTTAGCCAATGAGCAGTAAGAAAAGGTGTTTTCTCTGTAGTTCACTCAGAACACTGGCTCCACTCCTGCCCCTCTAATCCCAGATCCGCCCCTGCCCAGGCCTGTAACGTCTGGCCAAGGATGCAGGCCTGGGAAGGGGACCCCCAAGCCCCTCTGATTGCCAGCTTCACAGAGCCCAGGCCTCTGTGATCACCGGCTCTGATCTTCCCCCTGCCATCGCCAGCTCTGCCCTTGCCCCACTGCAGCCTCTGGCCAAGGATACAGGCCTGGGCAGGGGACCCCCAGAACCCTGCTTTGCTGGCTCCACCTGTGCCCAGACCCCTGTGATCTCAGGCTCTGCCCCTGCCCCTCCTATCTCTGGCTCTGTGGAGCCAAGGCCCCTGCAATCTCTGGCCTTGCCCCTGCCCAGGCCTGAGGCCTCTGGCCCAGGCCTTATGCCCGGGTAGGGCACCCTCATATCCCTCTGATCACTGGATCTGCCTTTGCCCCCTTCAATCACTAGCTCCACCCCTGCTCATGCCTGAGGCCTCTGGCGAAGGCCTCTGGCCTGGGAAGGGACACCCAGCCACCTCTGATCACGTGTTCCGCCCCTCAGGCCCTCTGCCTCCCCTGCCACCTGCCTGGCTAACAGACTTGACCACTTCAGTGGTGGGGCTGAGCCGGACTGGGTGCTGCCATCTTGTGGCTATGGGAGCCACTGTCTTGTGGCCATGAGGGCGGCCATCTTTGTGATGGAGTGACACCTAATTTGCATATTAGTCTTTTATTAGATACTAGGGGCCCGGTGCACAAAAATTTGTGCAGTTGGGAGGTCCCTCAGCCCGACCTGTGCCATCTCGCAGTCTGGGACCCCTCTGGAAATGTCCACCTGTTGGCGTGCCTGGTCATCCTGGTTGAGGGGCTGATAGCTGTTTGCAGGCTGACCAAGCCCCCCAGTGTGGACCCTCACCCCATTGGGTTGTGGCCAGCCTGGGTGACGGGCTGAGGGCCGTTTTCAGGCTTCCCATAGCCCCTTCAGGTTTTGGGTCCCTACTGGGGTACCTGGCCAGCCTGTGTGATGAGCTGATGGCTGTTTACAGGATGGCCAAGCCCCCCAGTGGAGTCCCTCACCTCATTGGGGTGTGCTCAGCCTGGGTGCGGGCCTGAAGGCCGTTTTCAAGCTTTCAGGCTGCCCACAGTCCCTTCAGGTTTTGGGTCCCTACTAGGGTACCCGGCCAGCCTGGGTGAGGGGCTGATGGCTGTTTGCAGGCTTATCAAGCCCCCCAGTGGGGTCCCTCAGCCCATTGGGGTGTGGCCAGCATGGGTGCAGGCCTAAGGGCCGTTTTCAGGCTTTCAGGCTGCCCAGAGTCCCTTCAGGTTTTGGGTCCCTACTGGAGTACCTGGCCTGCCTGGGTGAGGGGCTGATGGCTGTTTACAGGCTGGCCAAGCCCCCCAGTGAGGTCCCTCTCCCCATTGGGGTGTGGCCAGCATGGGTGACAGACTGCGGGCTGTTTTCAGGCTTTCAGGCTGCCCTCAGCTCCCATTGACCCAATGTCCCAGCAAGGCTGGCTGGAAGCAGGTTTCTGGGGTTTATTTATCTTCTATAATTGATACACTGTTCCTTTAAGCTGAGGCCTAGGCAGGTAAGGAAGCCTCCTGTCTGCTTCAGCTCCTGGCTTCTATAATTGAAAGAATGTTGCCTTTTAGTTGCAGCCAGGACTACTATTTGCTTCAACTCCCAGGTTTCTATAATTGAGACAATGTTGCAAATATGTTGTTGCCTGGAGCCAAGAGAAGCCCAGCCGGCTGGCAAACAGTTTTACTCCTGCTGCAACAGAAGCTGCCTATTTACTCTAGCAGCTCCGTGACTGCCGGCCTCCATCTTGGCTGCATTAATTTGCATACAGTCACTCTGATTGGCTGGTGGGCGTGGCTTAGGCGTCCCAAAGAAATGGTCAATTTCAATATTACACTTTTATTAGATTAGATGATGTGGCTATGGGCATCGCCATATTGTGGCTATGGGCACTGCCATCTTGTGGCTATGCAGGTGGTCATCTTTGTGATGGAGTGATCCCTAATTTGCATATTACTCTTTTATTAGATAGGATTATTGACTATATTTCTTACTCTGTACTTTAGATCCTGGTGACTATTTTGTAACTGAACAATTTGTACTTCTTAATCCTTTCACATTTTTCACATGTCCCCCAACTCCATCCCTTCTGGCAATCATCAGTCTGTTCTCTCTACCAGAGTCTGTTTCTATTTTGTTTGTTCATTTATTTTCTTCTTTAGATTCATTTCTTTAGATAAGTGAAATCATATGGTATTTGTCTTTCTCTGACTGAGTTTTTGCACTGATTTCATTAGCTTTTTGAAAGACATGAAAGGGGTTGGCCATCAGCAGGATCCAAGATCAAATTTATATATATTATGAATAACTAGAAAGTGTTTTTTGCCAGTAGGTTTGAGAAGAGACACCCTCCCTTTATTTATGTTAACATTTTAATTGAATAATATTCAGTAACAGTCGTAAGAGTTGCTACACCCTATTTTATTATTTTTGTACCCAAGATAGGCACATGCCAAAACTTTTATTCATTGTTGAACATTTGAAATTGGAGTCTATATTTCTTCTGTTGCTCAGTTGTTACTTATTTCTAGTCTGTTCCCTCTCCCCAAACACTTCAGAGTGAAAATGTGAAAAACTTGAGCCATATTGTGTGATTAATGATTTTTAAATAGGAAGTTTGAGGTGAACACAAAATACAATATACAGATGATGTATTATAGAATTGTACACTTGAACCCTGTATAATTTTATTAACCAATATCACCCCCAATAAATTCAATAAAACTTAAACAAACAAACAAATAAATAAATAATTGAGTGACTGCTTTATTTATTTGTGGTGGTATCAAGGTAAGTGTGGTTTAAATTACACTGGACTCAGGAACTGGTGTTCAAGCAATTAGGGTTCAGATTAGCTATTCTTGACCATTAAATCATCAAATATGAAGTGGTATTAATACTAGAATTGTAAAAAATGTTGGGGGTTGTTGGGGCAAGTGGAAGGATTGAGGAAAGAAAAGGAAAAAAGGAGAGAGAACTCTTGGACATGGACAACAGTGTGGTGATTTCAGGGAGAGAGGTGAATAGAGGTGAAAGGGCATAAAGGGAACAAATGGTGATGTGAAAAAATAAAAAACCCACTAGAATTGTAAAAAATGATAGCTCTTTCTGATATTCAACTTTGAAAATGTCTCCCATTTATCAGATATAGTACATCAAAATTTATGAATAAATAATTTCTCTCTACAAGTTAGGTAGGCATTTAACTAATTTGTTTATGGTTTGCTTAATGATGTTGCCTAACAGTTCAGGAAGGAAAATGGTATAACTAGGCTCACAATCACATTTGAAGCAAAGTGCAGGTTTAGAGAGATTCATATCCTGAAATGACAGCTGTTCTGTGATCAGGTTTTAGGCCATAGAGGTTTCTTGTCCAATTAATGGTCAGTTTTCCTCATCAGAGACTTTTAGCATAGTTTCCTTTTCACTGGGGGGGGGGTGCAGATGGTGGAGGTGGGGGAGAATGGGTGCTGTGCTTTTTTGAAAAATAAAATGAAATTAAATAGTGGATTTGGAAATTCTAGAAGGATGGATGAAGAAATATAGTCATATTCTTTTGCCAGACTTGATTTTAGAAATTTATTACAGCCTTACTTTCTTCAGGCAAAAACTGCAACCCAGTGTTCTGATTCTCACTTTAGTGCTATTTTTGATGCATGATGCTCCTTCCCTGGCTCAAACTGTAGTCTATTTCTGCTTATCAATTTTTAAATAAAGAGCACTATTGAATTAAAAATATATCAAAACAAATACAATTTTTTCTTTTTTACATAGGAAGAAATTCTAGTAAACCAGTATCAGTTCAAAACGTGATTTGGAAATTCTTTTTTTCTACTACTGGAGATGATAATAAATGTACAATTTGTTTCACTGGCTTAGTCCATATTCTTCCTAGCAATGAATGTCTTATATATAGGAGACATTTGCAAGTGCCTAGAGGGAAGAGACTATATTTTATTCCTTTCTGTAACTCCAAGGCCCAGCACAGTGTCTGTCATTTATATAGACACAAAAAAACTTTAATAAATGAAATTAGAGGTACTACCTTTTGTATAATTGCTCCTGTAAAAAGGTTAATTGAACCATACCTTGATTTTATTAGCACTGTGTCTTAGTCAGCTGATCTGTGCAAACCATATTTTGCTTCTTAAGCCTAGTACTTTCCAAAAGAGATAGTTGGTATAGTGAAATTTTGAATTAAAAGGTGAAAACTTGGCAGCTTGTACATAAGTCTATGTATTGATATATCAACATTGGTTTTAAAGATCAACTATAATGCCCTAACTGGCATTATAGTTGGCTTAGTGGATAGAGCATTGGCCTGCAGACTGAAGGGTCCTGGGTTCAATTCCAGTCAAGGGCACATGCATGCATTGTGAGCTCGATCCCCAGTAGGGGGTGTGTAGGAAGTAGCCAATCAATGACTCTCATCATTAATGTTTCTATCTCTCTCTCCCTCTCCCTTCCTCTCTGAAATCAATAAAAAAAATATCCTATATAATTAAGAGCTAATATGCTAATTAGACCGAACAGCAGGATGACCTTCTGGACGACTGTCTGGATGACCTTCTGGACGAAGCTGGGGCTGAGAGGGCCGGCCGAGGCTGCAAGGGGCTGCAAAGGTCAGCCAGGGCTGTGAGGGCTGAGCCCCTTGCATAAATTTTGTGCATTGGGTCTCTAGTGTGTGTGTATGTGTATGTATGTATATATAAAGTTGATATGCTAAGTGTCCTTCCCTCTGTCTGGGTAATGACATCACATAGCAATGCCTGGCTTCCTCTCCCTAGTAACTTCTAGCCTCCTTGCAATTTTCTTCAGGCCAAGAACAGGACTTGCTTTATCCCCAGGTGGAAATACTTTACACTGTAACCAAATGTCTGTGAAGTGTTTTCCCATGCCTCATCTCATTTGATCCTCACAGAAGTCCTCAAGTAGGTAGATAGGAGACTCAATGGAATCCTATTTTCTTTTCATTAGCTGGAAAACAGAGATTTAGAAAGTTTAGAAACTTGACCCAACTGAAAAGAAGAAATAAATGGTGGACCTTGAAAATGACTAGGTTTTCTCACTGTGTGGAATATAGTCAAAGATTGCTGCAGTTAAATATTTACCCCTTGTTCTCCCTGCATGATCTTTAATAATAATCTGCTTCAGGTTGATATTTACTGCAGTGTTTCTGACAATTACCTGAAAGAGAAGTTGGGGAGCTTCACTGGACTGGAAAAAGTTTAGCTAAATCAGAAAGCATGTCTAATTAAGCAAGTTTATTCTGTATATGCTAGAGGCCCGGTGCACAAAATTTGTGCACTGTGGGGGGGGGGTCTCTCAGCCCAGCCTGCACCCTCTCGCAGCCCAGGACCCCTCAGGGGATGTTCACCTGCTGGCTTAGGCAAGGTCTCCGCCTCTCCATTCTCTATCTTTCCCTCTGTGACAAATGTCACTCTTGCCAGGCCTCCCCCAAAGTGAGCTCAGCTCAATCCCTTAATGTAAAAGTGCACAGTGGTGGGGGAGCCTCCACTCCAGTGCCCCCTGATTCCCAGTGACAGAGCCTGGTATACAGGACCTGATCTCAGGATGATGGCCACAGCTGCAGAACATAGATCTGTTTCAAGAAAAGTTGGGAATGCAGATTTTTGTATGAGGCCCTATTCCAAATGGTGGCAGTTTATTCACATTGTGGCAAAGACACCTTCAAGAGTAACATAAGTGGGTAAAGTCAGGGAAAAACCGGGCCATTTCCTCATCCAATCTTTCTGAGGCGTGTGGACAGAACCAACCAAGTCTCAGCTCTTTGCAGGACACTTCCGGAGTTTTTTATAAGCCTAAAGGATAGCAGTCTGTCTCCATTCTTGTTCTTTGAGATTTTTTCATCATCGGATAAAAGGATATGTACATTGGGGCAATCTTCTCGAGATACAATATTCCAGTTGCACCCATGTGACAACGACAGTGCCCTCAAAGGGAGGGAGCCAACAGATGGGGAGCAGGGAATTCTGAAAACCAAAGTGATTACAGAGATGCTAAGCCTTTCCTTTACATGTCTGACACCCCTCCTCAGCGGCCTGCAGGCTAGATGTCTGCTGGACCTTTACCACTTGATGACCTGGCAGGCTGCCCTGGGTCCTGCTAGGTGATGTGCAGGGCTGCCTGGGCCCAGGGGGAATCGCCCCTGCCCCAGCCACTCCTGGTACAGCTCCTGCACATGGGCACTGGTCTCCGGGGGTCACACCAGGATGGCAGCATAGATGTCTTCCATCTGCCACAGCAGTGCCCTGTCTGCACACCCATCATTCGCCTGGACCTGGCCCCTGCTGCTTAGGCATGCCCAGCGTAGGCCAGGACTCCACGAAGTGGCAGGAAAACTTGCTCCTCTACAGCTTTAGGACTACTTTTGGATATTCTGAAAGGCGAAAGCAGCCTCAAAGTGTAGCAGAACCTCTCCGACCCTTTCAAGGGTGACCTCCTGGAAGTCTTTGTTCCTCAGGGTGCAGTAGGTGAGCACCCCCATGTCCTCATTGAACAGCTCCTTGGCTGTGTGCCTGAAGATGTGTGCCAGATACCTGTTGGAGCTGGCATCCTCGTGGAGCCTCACCTCCTCCATGTCTCCAAACAGTGTCCTCTGCGGCGTCATTCGAGGCAAGGTCACTTTGCTCCATTATCTGGACAATTTCACCTGAGGTTAACATGCAGTCAGAACCCTGGGAACTATGTAAAGTGTGGGAACATCTTCTCAAAGGGCCTCCAGTTTCTTGTCATAACACGGGGCTACAATGACGTGGAAAATCTTATCTGGAGACAGGTTCTGCTGTCTGGTGAAGCAATCCTTCACCAGAGAGCCCATGATCTTGGGAGACTTGGCCATGCAGAGGTGGGGGGTGATAGGGTGACCCAGCACATGCTCTGCATATCGGTCTCAGCTGGGGCAGGCGGAGGTCAGCATGGGTAGCCGTGGCTTTTCCTCACGGTCCTGACAGTACCGACACACAAATTCCTTCTGACTCTCCAAGATGCTGAAGTCTGCAGCTATCTACATATCAAAGACAGTGTGCCCCAAGGCTTTTGAGAAAGATGCAGAGCCATCTGGATGCATCAGTGACACTGAGGCTGAATTTAGCAGCAAAATAAGTCAAGGACTAAAGACACGCGGACACTGCCAACACTGTGCTATGAGGTATCACATTTGTTATTAAAGTTCAGAACATGGAAGAAGTCCTTGGTGTTTTATTGTGAAACTTGGACTCTTTACTTTGCAGTCACACAACTGTCACACACCAGGTAGTCACTCAGAAATATCTTGGCATCGGCCAACTTATGGAATTCTACATTCTCCTGAGCTGGAATCCAGATGTTGACTGTGGCATTCTCTTGGTCATCCGTTTTTAATTTTTTACTATATTCCTTCTGTGTGCAGTGATCACACTTCATCTGGAGCAGGGCGGGTGGAGACCAGCTCCAGTGACCTGGAAGAAGCAGAGGGAGAGCAGTCACTCACTGCTGGTCACTCCTAGTGCTGCTGGCGGTATCCTTTCTTCCTTGTGGAGCATCTAGGGAGGGGAAGCAGCCACAGTGCCTGAGGCGCTGGACTGTTGGTGCCTGGCCTGTCCTCTTCAGATTGAACCTTTAGAGCTACTAAGGGAGCTAGTCCAAGGGAGGGGAAGTGGCCATAGTGCCCAAGGCCAAGTTCCAGGAGGACGGCAGAGATATCAGAATCGTGCCAGTGGCACTGGTCCATTGGTGCCTGGCCTGTACTGTGGAGATTGAACCTACAGGACTACTAAGGAAGCCAGTCCCCAGTTCTGCCCCGCCTCTGCCATAGATTGATTGGAGTCTGAGGGCCATGAGGAGGGACTAAGAGGCCTGCCTTCCAACTGCTTACTGGGCCACTTACTCCAGTTCCCTATTAACCATTCCCTGATCAATGGGAGCCTGCAGGCCAGGGGAGGAACCAAGCAGTCTGCCTTCTGCCCACCTACTCAAAATGTCACAGAGTTATTGCCTGAGGGATGCCAGTTCCCCGTTAGCTACTTCCTGATCAATGGAGCTTGAGGGCTGGGGGAGGGGTGAACTGGCCGTTCATTTGGTCATTATGGACCCTGAGTTTTTATATCTATACTAGAGGCCTGGTGCACAAAAATTTGTGCACTCTGGAGGGTCCCTCAGCCCAGCCTGTACCCTCTCACAGTCTGGGAACCCTCGGGGGATGTCCACCTGCTGGCTTAGGCCTGCTCCCAGGTGATAAGGCCTAAGCTGGCAGTCAGACATCCCTCTGGCAGCCTGGGAGCCCTCAGGGAACGTCCAATTGCCAGCAGGGAGCAGGCCTAAGCTGCAGTCAGACATCCTTAGCACTGCTGAGTAGGCAAGAGAGGCTCCCACCACTACTGCTGTACTGGCAGCCGTCAGCCTGGCTTGTGGCTGAGCAGCGCTCCCCCTATGGGAGTGCACTGACCATCAGGGTTAGCTCCTGCATTGAGCATCTGCCCCCTGGTGGTCAGTGTGTGTTATAGTGACCAGTCATTCCCAGTGGTTCTGCTGTTAGGATCAATTTACATATTACCCTTTTATTATCGTATTTTCCGGCATATAAAATGACTTTTTAATCCAGGAAAATCTTCTCAAAAGTTGGTGGTCATCAATGAGGGCCATTTTCAGGCTGCCCACAGCCCCTTCAGGGTTCGGGTTCCTACTGGGGTGCCTGGCCAGCCTGGGTGAGGGTCTGAGGGCCATTTTCAGGCTGCCCGCAGCTCCCATTGACCCAATGTCCCAGTGAGGCTGGCTTGAAGCAGGTTTCGGGGGTTTATTTATCTTCTATAATTGAAATGTTGTTGCCGTGAGCCGAGGCCTAGGCAGGTAATGAAGCCTTCTGTTTGCTTCAGCTCTGTGGCTTCTATAATTGAAACAGTATTGCCATGAGCGGAGGCCCAGCCGGCCTAGGCAGGCAGTTGCAACGGAAGCTTCCTGTTTGCTCTAGCTTCGTGGTTGCCAGCCTCCATCTTGGCTGGGTTAATTTACATACAGCTGCTCTGATTGGCTGGGGGTGTGACTTGGCTGGTGGGCATGGCTTAGGTGTCTCAGAGTGATGGTTAATTTGCATATTACTCTTTTATTAGAGTAGATAGTATTCCATTGTGTAGATGTACCACAGTTTTTTAATCCACTCATCTGCTGGTGGGCACTTAGGCTATTTCCAAATTTTAGCTATGGTAAATTGTGCTGCTATGAACATAGGGGTGCATATATCCTTTCTGATTGTTGTTTCTGGTTTCTTGGGATATAGTCCTAGAAGTGGGATTACTAGGTCAAATGGGAGTTCCATTTTTAGCTTTTTAAAAAATATATTTTTTATTGATTTTTTACAGAGAAAAAGGGAGAGGGATAGAGAGTTAGAAACATCAGTGAGAGAGAAACATCCATCAGCTGCCTCCTGCACAGTCCCCACGGGGTATGTGCCCACAACCAAGGTACATGCCCTTGACTGGAATCAAACCTGGGACCCTTGAGTCTGCAGGCCGACGCTCTATCCACTGAGCCGAACCAATCAGGGCCATTTTTAACTTTTTAAGGAAACTCCATACTGTCTTCCACAATGGCTGCACCAGTCTTCATTCCCACCAGCAGTTCACATGGGTTCCTTTTTCTCTATGTCCTTGCCAGCATTTGTCATTTGTTAAGTTATTGATGATGGCCATTCTGACAGGTTTGATATGGTATCTCATTGTTGTTTTGATTTGCATCTTTCAGATGATTAGTGACTTTGAGCATGTTTTCATGTATCTCTGGGCATTCTGTATGTCCTCTTTTTAAAAGTGTCTGTTTAGATCCTTTGCCCATTTTTTTATTAGATCGTTTATCTTTCTTTTGTTAAGTTGTATGAGTTCCCTGTAAATGTTGGAAATTAAACCCTTATCGGTGATAACATATGTTCTCCCATGCAGTGGGCTGTCTTGTTGTTTTGTTGATGGTTTCTTTTGCTGTGCAGAAGCTTTTTATTTTGATGTAGCCTGTTTGTTTATTTTCTCCTTAGTCTCCATTGCCCTAGGAACTATGTAAAGATATTGCTATGACATATGTTTGCTATTTTCCTGCCTATGGAGTCTTGCAGGATTTTTATGGTTTCCCATCTTACATTTGAGTCTTTCAGCAATTTTGAATTTTCTTTTGTGTATGGTGTAAGTTGGTGATCTAGAGTCATTTTTTAAAATATATATTTTATTGATTTTTTCTTTTCCTTTATTTTTTTATAATTAAATCTTTGTTGTTCAGATTATTACAGATGTTCCTTTTTTAAACCCCCATAGCTTCCCTCCACCTGGTTCCCCGCCACCCTGTGCCCTTACCCCCACCACTATCTTCATCCATTAATGTAAGATTTTTGTCCAGTCTCTTCCCACACCCCTCATGCCCCCTTCCCCCTGAGAATTGTCAGTCCATTCCCTTTCTATGCCCTTACTTCTATTCTATTCACCAGTTTATTCTGTTCATCAGATATTTCTATTGACTTGTTATACTCACTTGATGATAGATATGTATTTGTTGTCACTTTGTTGTTCATACTTTTTCTTTTTACCTTCTCCTCCTCCTCCTCCTCCTCTCCTCCTCCTCTTCCTCCTCCTCCTCCTCCTTCTTCTTCAAGAATGCCCTTCAGCATTTCAAGCAATCCTGGTTTGGTAGTGATGTACTCCTTTAGCTTTTTCTTGTCTGTGAATCTCTTTATCTGACCATCAATTTTACATGATAGCCTTTCTGGGTAGAGTAATCTTGGTTGTAGATTCTTGCTATTTATCACTTTGAATATTTCTTGCCACTCCCTTCTGGCCTGCATGGTTTCTGTTGAGAAATCAGCTGACAGTCGTATGGGTACTCCCTTGTAGGTAACTAACTGTTTTTCTTTTGCCGCTTTTAATATTCTCTCTTTGTCTTTTGCCCTTGGAATTTTAATTATGATGTGTCTTGGTGTGGTCCTCCTTTGATTCCTTTTGTTTGGGGTTCTCTGTGCTTCCTGGACTTGTAAGCCTATTTCTTTCACCAGGTAGGGGAAGTTTTCTGCCATTATTTCTTTAAATAGGTTTTCAATCTCTTGCTCTCTCTCTTCTTCTGGTACCCCTATAATTCTGATGTTGGTACACTTAAAGTTGTCCCAGTTGCTCCTTATACTATCTTCACACTTCTGGATTCTTTTTTCTTTTTTCTCTTCCAGTTGGGTGCTTTTTGCTTTTTCATGTTTCAAATTTTTGACTCGATTATTGCAAGCCTCTAATCTGCTGTTGGATCTCTATATAATATTACTAAGTTTATTGGCGGATTCTAGAAAATTCTTGAAAAATCTTAAAACTGTAGTTCTAAACTCTATATCCAGTAGTTTGCTTTCCTCCATTTCTGTCATTTGTGACCTGTTTGTTTTTCTCCACATTTTGGCTGTTTCCCTGTGTTGATACAGTGGCTTTCTGTGCTAGGTGTCCTATAGGGCCCAGTGATTCAGCCTCCCCAATCGCCTGGAGTGGACGCTCTTGTTGTACACCTTTGAGGGCTTGGTGCACAGTCTTGTTGTAGTTATCACTGAGAGGAAATGATCTCCAGGCCTTTCTCCTCATTGTTTGGAGTTTGGAACTTTTGGAGTTCTGTCCCAGCTGCAGACCCTTAGGTTATGCTGCAGGCAGGCAGGCGCACAGCTTGGGCGGGGTTGTAAGTTGGGTGGGGTGGGGTCTCAGAATCACCGGGGTGGAGCAACCCGCGATGGCTTCCCCTCTGCCAACTCCCCAGCTTCTCCAAGTTCCATGCCCTGGGGTCTGTGTGCCTCTGAGTCCCCGAATCTCCATGTCAGTGATCGCTGCGAACAGCTCTGCTAGAACACCACTCATCTTCCACCTCATTGCCCAAAAGCCTGCATCACATTCAGTGCGACCCCGGAGTTTATAATCTCCTTCCAAGCCACGGACCCAGGAGCTGCCACCCCTCCCTTTCGCCTGTGCCGCCTCCATTTCGCGCACGTCCATACCTCTCAGTTTTGGCACCAGGAACTTCTACTCAGTCTCAATGCACTCCTTCTCTTGCCTTCTAGTTGTAAAGCTTCCCCTCCCTTGGTTCTGGAGGATGGCTGTTTATCTTTATAGCTGTATTTTTATAATGTAGTTGTGGGAGGCTGCGCATTTAGGTATATATCTCATGCTGCCATCTTGGTTCTCTCAAAAATTTTCATTATTGATTTTTTTTATGGAGAGGAAGGGAGAGGAATATAAAATTAGAAACATCAATGAGAGAGAAACATCGATCAGCTGCTTCCTGCACACCTCTTCCTGGAGATGTGCCCGCAACCAAGGTACATGCCCTTGACCGGAATCGAACCTTGGACCTTTCAGTTCACAGGCCAATGCTCTATCCACTGAGCCAAACCAGTTAGGACCAAAGTCATTTTTTTGCATGTATCTGATCAAATTTCCCAACACCATTTATTGAAAAGACTGTCTTGCTCCATTGTCTGTATGCTGTTGCCTCCTTTGTCAAATATTAATTGAACATAATGGCTTGGGTCAATTTTTGGGTTCTCTGTTCTATTTCATTGGTCTATATGTCTGTTCTTGTGCCAATACCAGGCAGTTTTGTGAACCATGGGTTGGTAATTTAATTTGATATCTTGTATTGTGATCCCTCCAACTTTGTTCTTCTTTCTCAGGTTTGCTGTGGGTATTAGGGGTCTTTTTTATTCCAGATGAATTTTTGGAGAGTTTGTTCTAGATCTTTGAAATATGCCATCGGTATTTTACTGAGAATTGCATTGAACCTGTAGAATGCTTTGGGTAGTATGGATATTTTAATAATGTTTATTCCACCAATCCATGAACATGGTATGTTCTTCCATTTGTTTATGACTTCCTCTCTATCTCTTCTTTCAATGCCCTGTAGTTTTCCAAGTACATGTCTTTTATGTCCTTAAGTTTATTCTTAGGTATCTTAAATTTTTTGGTGCAGTGGTAGATGAGATTGTTTTTTTTTTAGTTTCTCTTTCTGCGAGTTCATTATTGGTGTATAAAAGGCCATAGATTTCTGGGTACTAATGTCCTGCTACACTGCCAAATTCATTTATTAGGTCTAGTAGTTTTTCGATGGAGTCTTTGGGGTTTTCTATGTACAATATCATGTCATCTGTGAATAAGGACAGTTTTACTTCTTTTCCAATTTGGATGCCTTTTATTTCTTCTTGTCTGATCGCTAGGGCTAACTCTTCCAGTACTATATCAAACAGGAGTGATGAAACTGTCTTATTCCTGTTCTTAGAGAAAATGAATTTAGTTTTTCCCCTTTGATTATGATGTTGGCTGTAGGTTTGTCATATAAGACTTTTATTATGTTAAGGTATGATCCTACTATTGCCAATTTCCTGAGAGTTTTTATCAAGAAAGGGTGCTGAATTTTGTCAAATGTTTTTTCTGCATCAATTGATATGATCATGTGATTTTTGTCTCTCAATTTGTTTATGTGATGTGCATTTACCATGTTTCAGGAATCTGGAGAAGGGCTGTGCATAAATGAATAAAGAAGAAATGAATGGACAAGCAATATGAATTTGGAAGGCATTTTGGGGTGCCAGATGGAAACTTAGTTCTAGTGACTAAGAGCTTGGGGCCTTTTAAATTGCTGCTAGGCACTAAAGGAATCAGTCTGCAGTAAGCTCCTTTTTGGGCCAATAGTTCTTTGAGTCCACTTCCCAATCACTATCCAACAGTTTTTTATGGGTTCCCCTTTCAATCACTGTACCCTGTGACATGACAGCAATGATATTTCAGTTCTGGATGATGGACAAATGGTGAGCAATGTAGGTCCAACCTTCTTTGGCTTTGTCTTGGGAAACCTGCACCGACACACTGTTAGCATGGCAAGGCATCTTTACCATCCCCCATCTCCGCACTGTTTTTCCTCTGTCTCCTCAGCATGTTGCTTAGGGCTACTCCCATTTGTGCCTGGAGTAGTCTGGTCAGTTCCTCTCTCAGATCCATTGTTGTAGGAATCTACATGGGCTTGGAGGAATCTTCTGGAAATATATAAGCATATTCTCTGCCAAAGGTTAATAAAGAAATCCTTTCTATAAACTAAACTTGGGATCTTTTCATTCTGACAGACCATCTTCCTTTGGCTTATTCTGATGCCGTGTGTGTCTGCCATCAGCATTACAAGTGAAAAAAAAATTAAGTAAAGATTTAAGTAATTAAGGCTTGATGTAATTTACTTACAAAAGATTACTCCACTATCCCCCCTTTTTGTTTTAAGTAACATTAAGAGGCTTTTGGAAATCCTGCAATGCAGTCTTGATAGCCTTTAATTCAATTCTTTTCACAGAAATATGACTACACTGGATTCATTTCATGATAATCAGTTTTTACCATGAGATGAACCATCAGTGAAAAATAGTTAATGCTCCAGGATTAGTTTCCTGCCTAGTGCAACAAGGTTCTCCTAAGTATTCACTTATTTCAATTTGACAGCTTAAATCAGTCTGAAATAAGGCTTGTTTTCTAGCTTTACTTGTTCCTTGGGTATAGACAGTAAATGATATTAACTAAGTTTCTGCCATCAGCTTTTGAGTATCTTCTATAATAAAAGCGAAACATGCAAATGTGACCATTACCACCAGCCAATCAGAGCGGCTGTATGCAAATTAACCCAGCCAAGATGGAGGCCAATAGCCACGGAACTAGAGAAAACCAAAGGGTTCTGTTGCAACTGCCTGCCTATGGCAGTTGGAAGTGGCACCAGGGCACCAGGAAGTGGGAAAGCGAGGTGGCAGGCCGGGGAGCGGGTAAGAGGTGGCAGGGGGTCGGTGGCCTGCTTGGTGGGCTTCCCAGGCCCTTTGTGGGGCATCGGGGAGCGGGTAAGAGGTAGCAGGGGGT
>PVJC01039669.1:0-16137 GCA_004026665.1 Murina feae | reverse complement strand
TATCACCTTTGGTTATTTTTGTCTTGTTGTTTTATTTTTATTGTTTTTCACATGGCATTTATCTTTTGCTGTCTGACTTATATTTCACTTGGCATAATGCTCTCAAGGTCAATCCATGTATTTGCAAAAAGCAAAATTTCATTCTTTTTTAGGGCTGAATAATACTCCATTGTGGATATAAAATCACATCTTCTTTATCCATTCATCCATTGATGACGCATTTTTTTCTTATTATTTCAAGGTAATGGCAGAAAAATGTTCATATAGATTAATATTATTACTTTTAAAATTTTACCATGAACATTAAATATTTTGATGAACACATTACTTGATTTACCCCTTATAACTGGCTGAACATTGCTTATCAGATAATGATAGAATCAAATCCCATAACTTACCCAAAAGGACATGGTTCAGAAAAATTTGAAAGGCTTATTCTTAAACAAATGCAAGATATGAGTGGTAATGGGTATCATAAAGTGAGCAAGCTTTCCATTCAATATAAGCCAATGCCACATTCACACGGGAACAACAGAGTTTAATAAAAGGACGTTTCCATGGTGCAGCATCCTCAGGCTGGCAGCATTGGGATCCTTTATCATTCCCTTGACTTACCTGAGGCAGCAAAGCAGAACAGTTACTGGAACTGAAAGAGAACGGCTCCTGGGAGAGGGCCGTGTGGCAGGAGTCACTCAGGTCATCAGTGGAGGGACACAAGTAGCCTGCAGGAAACCCACAGGGAGGGAGCACAGAAAGCTCACGTTTGCCTTCTCTCTGATCTCCCACCAAAGCCCCTCATCCGCTGAATCCAGCTGGAACCAGAGGGTAAGGAAGCCAAATGGGACAGTCCTTGGGGGTCAGACTCCCCCAGGCACAGAGCAGGGTGGAGAAGGGTAGAGCGGGGATCAGAAATGTTACGTAGCCAGCCCAGGAAGATAGGTCACTCCTGGGTGAGGATTCAGTCACCTGCTGGTGTACACCTTTCCCACTAAGCCCGTCTCCGGAGCAGATGCTCAGACCCAACCTCCTTTCCCAGGATCCATGCCGCATGGTTGTTCTTATGAGGAGTTTTGCAGGAGCACACGCTTGTCTTGAACCTTTTATTTATTTCCTTGTAAACACACTGAACATTGTTTGAGACTTTCTAAGGATTTTTACTACTCACAACCAAGGACAAGAGATAAAGGATAAACAAAAGGGGAAATCCCAAAACTTCAGACGTACACTATGAAGTTTAACAAGGACAGCGTTCAGAGGTCTATAATGTGTTACAGACTTGGCCTCTCTACTTGGCCCCCAGGGCCAGCGGTGTTTGGCAGGAAGGTACTAGCTTCCTTTGATTTCCTTTGCTTTCCAGAGATTTCTGTAGCTGCCATCTTTTGCATGGTTTATAGCAAGGGCTGCAAGTGCAAATGCATGGGAGGGCCTGGTAGGAATTTTAATACACTGGGCTGGCTGGAGGCTGTGACACTTACGTGCCGGGTGCTCGTGTTTTACATAGATGAGGCCCTTTGCTCGTCACGATGATGTAAGCCACGCGTGATTATTATCCCTGTTTTTCAGACAAGGAAATTGAGACACAGAGCAGATATTCAGAGGCCACATTTCCTGCATGAAGGGAGCCCAGGCTACTTTGCTTCTCATTGTAATCGTACAGGAATATGGGTCATGACCCGGATGTTTTTAGACCATGAAGTGTGTTTAAGGTGAAAACACACACACACACACACACACACACACTATTTAGAAAATTTAAAAACACTGATGAAGGCCAAAGAAAATATCCCTGTGGGCCAGCTATACCTTTGGACAGTCCATTTGAGGTCTCAGGTCAAGGGTTGTGGACACCTTTTAAGCAGGAAAGCTAAAATTTTGTTTAATCAAAAATACAGAGGACTCTGATGCATAATTATGACTCTGCTTTGGGTTGAACTGACCCTAGAGGCTACTGCTTTCCCTCAGCAGGAGGCCCAGCATGCCGCCCCCCAAGCCACCCAGAAACAACTGGAGAGCCAGCTCCCACAGGAAAGTAGCTGAAGGTTGCTCAGGAAAACCCTGAGCAAGTGAACTTTGTTTGCATTGCACACAGGAGGCCTGACACCTGGCTTCTCCTCTTCAATTATCCTTCACATGGAGCCCTCAGGAGGGATTTAATTTCACCTCCCATCATTTTTCTATTACTTGTATTTAGGAAAATAAAGAACCATCCCTGGTGCTGAGTATTCACTTTGAAATTGTAGAACCACTACCTAATTGGGAGAAAACGTTTGGTTTGCTGAGCCCATTTTCATTCCTTGCTCTTCTTGTTTTTCATGATGTCAGGTTTGAAACCACTGTACCACCATACAGCATACACAGAATGGCTGTGCTATACACACAGACACACACCAAAAAAATGCTTCATTGCTCAGCTGGTGTTGCTCAGTGGTTGGGAGTTGATCTGTGAACGGGGAGATCACAGTTCGATTCCCAGTCAGGCACATGCCCAGGTTACGGGCACGATCCCCAGTGTGGGGTATGCAGGAGGCAGCTAATCAATGATTCTCTCCCATCATTGATGTTTCCGTCTCTCTCTTCCTTTCTGAAATCAATAAAAATATATATTTATTTTTTAAAAATTGCTTCATGTCTCTGAAAGTTAGTTCTGACATATACACATGTACCTCTTTTCAGAGTGCTTCCCCCAGCCCTCAAAAAGACACCAGTAGCAGTTGAGGCAGATAAATGACGAATCCTGGTGCAAATAGTTTGAGAGTCAAGGGTTTTTAAAAGCAAATGTCATTTTAAAAACCTCCACAATTAGCTCTACTTGGTAGCCCTTTTCTTCTCATTGCATAATTCGTGAGGGCCTCAGGCCTCTGTCCATCTTGACCCCTCCCATGTGTGGACGTGGCTGGGAGCAAGGGAAAGAGCACAGCCATTTTCAAAGCAGTGATGGCAGGGAAGTTGACTTGAGGGACTGTCTCATAAAAAACCTAGTATGTGCAGGTGTGGCCATGGGAAGCAGGGAAGAGCTCCCCTGGGGTTCTTGTGAAGCCCCAGCTAGCTGACTGGCCTTCCCCAGGACCCACCAAGTCAAAACCTCAGGGAGATTTTCTGTCATGTCCCCTGCAGAGCACAGTAGGGCTGACCACGTCTCCACTCTCCCTTCTCTCAGCTTCTGTTACTCCAGTCTTTACCTTTGCAGTTCTCCAATTGTCTTTTCTTTCTCTTACTGCTGCATTCTCTCCTCTGTTTGCTCCTTAAGTTCGGGGAGCAAGGTTCTACTTCAGCTTTCCTTCTCTCCCATCTTCTGGCAATGTCAGCCTTTCATGTAATGTCAGGCTTAGCAATTATTTATGAAATCTTTGCGCTCGGTCTCCTCATTCATTTGATACTCTAGCACTTCACTTTTAAGCATCTTTTGACCCATCTTCTTGAAGGAACCACAGTTATTTCAAACTTATCACAAATAACTCATTATTTATATGTCCTCCCCAAACATGCTTTTAGCTCTTTATTTTATTTTTATTTCTGTTGATAGTTTTATCATCTACTCGATCTTCCAAGCCAGAAAGTTGAGTCATCCTCAACTCTTGCTATTTCACCTCCACATTTAATGCAAATGTTGAACTTTCTGGAAAATGCCTCGCTACTGCCTTACTTATGTCAGGTTCACAAATCGCCTCAGAACTGGACTGTCTCTAAATCCACTTGCCTAGCCTAACTTTAATGTCACCAGATTTGACTTCCAAAGAAACAAAGTTGATAATATCATGCCTCTGTTGAATCGATATTTAACCTATAAGCTCAAGTCTGCACACCTTGACTTGAAGACATCACTTCATCCTGTCTTTCTTCTCAGATCTGCACCATTCTGTTCACTCCCCCCTCTGTTCTTGCCCTCCAAAACCAGTAATTTTTTTCTTTACTTCATTTGGTAAACTTGGCCTCATTTTTGAAGCCCAGTTGAATGCCATCTCCTCTGGGAAGCCTCAGTTTCTCCAAGCAGAGACCAACTAATTTTGGCTGCATCAGGATTCGATACACCACTCTGAAATAGCATGAGTTGTCCTAGTTATCTTCTCACACATCTGTCTCCATGCCTCAGCTGGAGCATCTAGAGTAAAGACCGCTGATTTGCCTTATCTGTCTTTGTAGCCTCAGAGCCTACACACGGTAGATGCTCACTAAGTGTTTCTCTAACAGATGGCAATTGCCCCCTGGCAGTCAGAACGTAATCAGTGTCACAGTTACTTATTTTCCTAAGGTCCATTAAGTTCGGCTCGAGCACTCACTTGCAGGTTGGTTGGGCATTCTCTAGCAGGAGATTCTTAAGTCTTATAAGACCGAGTAATTGGTGATGGGAGAGGGTCCTGCACACAGCTTGTGGGGGTCATTGCTGCTCTGGCAAACTACAATCATTGGAGGTCAGCTTCCAGTGGAACAGTCAGGGAGATCAGGCATGGGCTATCTGCACCGACCTGTGTGGGTGCCTACATTTCCAGCCCCTTCCGAAGCCTGCCTATCTCATGGCCCAAGACCCAGGCCAGGACCTAGTTACTGCAGCCATTTGAAACTCTGACCTGCCCTCTCCCAGGCTTTGGGAGTCCCTGGCCCCCTCTCCTCTGACCCTCAAAGGTCAAATTCTCTGTCCTCTTTGTTTCTCTGAGTATCCAGAATAGTTGCTTTGTAGGCCTAGACCGGCACTGCCAACCACATGCCTACATGCACCAGAAAGTGGGCTGTGTCCGGAGACAGACAAAGAGGGCTACGGACAGTGGCTGCTTTTCAGTTTCAGCTGATGGACACCACGAGGGAATCCAGGCCCACCACGAGGGAATCCAGGCCCACTATGGCCAAAAGGTTCTGCTTTTTCAACAGATGTTGGGAATGAGATTTTTATGAGAAATAGTTGGGTAATTGTTTTTTAAAAATCAACATGGGAGCCAAATAAAACCTGTTTGTGGGCTGAATTTAGCCAGTAATTGGGCAGTTTGTGTCCCCTGACCTAGGCCTTTCTGCCATAGAATTTTAGGGTTTTGTCTCTGTGTTGGCCCTCCTCCTCCCCAGTAAATTCTTCTGTGAAACACAACGGAACCTTTTACTCTCACTGGAGGATCAGGAACCTAGTTCTGTGGTGTGTGTGTGTGTGTGTGTGTGTGTGTGTGTGTGTGTGTATGGTGGGGGTGTACTCTCAACTTTCCCATGGTGAGCTACAGAAGCAAAAATAAAAAAATAAAGGCTAGTTAATTTCTTAATAGTCTCCTTGTAATGTCTGGTTATAATGGCAGATTTAGGATAGCCCAAGGTTGCGCCCTTTCTTATAAGGACCATTAAGCATTTTAATAGTGACTTTCTGTATTAGTCAATGTGTTTTAAGCTATCTGTAGGGGAGAACCATTTTTTAAAAATCTGTCATAAATTAGTTGTAAAATATGATAATGATAAATTACTAGAAAATTTAAATGAAAAGACATGCGCAATGAAAGCCAAGTAATATTTTCATATTATTAGATACTGCAGACATAAAATTCATCTGTCAAATTGCTATAAAGCAGTGGTTCTCAACCGGGAACTTTTTTGTCTCATGGGGACATTTGTCAATGTCTGGAGGCATATTTGGGCATCAAAACTGGGAGGAGGATGCTACTGGCATCTAGCAGGTAGCTGCCAGGGATGCTGCCAGCATCCTACAATGCACAGAACAGCTCCCCATAGCAGTCACCAGGTCCAGGAGATCAGTAGTGCTGCTGTCGTTTCTAGTACAGTCTCTAAATGACTCCCTCATTTTCTGTCTTTTAACTTTTTCTTGACCAGTTATAAGCACTTCCCAGACTGGAAATCACCCTCCAAGAAGTAACAGTCCAGAGCTAGTGACATTTCCTTTCTGGTCAGACCCAAGCATGAGCCAGTGATGGGATTTCCAGACAACTTAGCATGTTATCCAGAGGCCCTAATAGGAGGTGGAAGGCACGCTGCTTGCAATATAGACATTCATTTCTTGAAATGACATAACTAAGCATAAATGTGAGTCCTCTAGTATACAAGCATGAGTGCCTAGGTGCATCTCCAAACAGCATACAAGAAGGAATACAAAATCCCAGGTCACATCAGGGTACCTCATTGGCATACACAACACTCTGCTCTTTTTTGCTAATAGTACTTTAATCAATTTAGCAGGATTTCCCAAATTAATCATTAGTTTCTCACCACTTATCATTAGTGCTTGTTAAAAGTATAGATTTCAGGTCCCCACCTAAGACCTAGGAATTGGAGAGAAGATGCTAGGAATCTATATTTTTAGTAAGTGCCCTAGGTGAGTCTAATGATTAGAAAGATCTAGAAAACACTAAGAGAAGGGATACCTCATTAGACATTCTCCTGCCATTTCTGAATCTAGTGACAACATGAGTAATGTCAATGTGTTCATTTAACAACTCCTTTTTCAGTGCCTGATTTGTGCCTGACATTGTTCAGCAATGGCAAAGGCAGACATGGACCCCTGCCCACCGGTAGCTTTTACACACTTCCTGTTTTATCTCCTATCTGTCCCTCCTCCCAGTTTTTACCACCCCTGCCCTGGTGGCAGCACTTGCATCTCTCATCTTGATTACTGTGACTGGTCTCCTTGGCTCTGGTTTCACCCTATGGCCATCCCTGCTTCTGGCTGTCTCCCATATGCTACTGCCTCTCCCCATCTGTCCCCAAATTAGAACTCTTCACTGGTTCTTCATTGCCTTTAGGAGAAAGTCTGAGCTTGTAAACATGGCGTGTAGGTCTTTCATGACTGGGGGCATGCTCCCTTCTCTACCCTTCTCTCTGGACACCCCCAGTTCCCACTTTTCCCCTTCCAAGATACTCAAATCCAATTATCGATGCTCTTTACCCATGTTGGTCCCGCTGCTCATACAACTGATATTCTACCTCATTTCCTCAACCCATCAATAGGATAAACTTGAATTCAGTTTTCAAATATCTGTCCTCTCGAAGGACCACTTTTCTGAAAGGCTTTGGTACAACCCATTGTAAAAATCGAGCACGAGCTTTATGATGACAGAGATGGCATTCCAAGCATGGGTCTGAAACTCCTCACTTCTATGTTTGTGGGCGGGTTACTTAAGCCGAGCCTCTGTTGGCTCATCTGTAAAAAGGGGACAATAATAATTTTCGCTCCTAGAAGGTTTATGAGGAAATGTATGGAAAGCAATTGGTAGAGTACCTCGTTGATAGTACATGTTAAAAATGACAGCAACTAGTCCTGTTGGTTTGGCTCAGTGGATAGGTTTGATTCCAGTCAAGGGCACGTACCTCAGTTGCAGGCTCTCTCCTCAGCCCTATTCAGGACATGTGTGGGAGGCAACAAATCAATGTTTCCTTATCTTCGTCTCTCCTTCTCCCTTCCACCCACAGACAATCCACATTTTTAACTGATACCGGTTAATAATGTGGATACTGGTTAAAAATATGGATTGACCCTTTACCAGTTAATAATGTGGATTTTATAATCAAAGAAAACACAATAATTTCAAGAGAATCCTCAAAAGTGCTTTATTCAAAGTAATGTCCATCACCAGCTACACATTTCCCCCATCTTTCAGGTAATTTGTGGATATCGTCTCAATAGAACTTTTCTTGTTTTGAGGCAGACCGCTCAGAGACCCAATTTTCCACTTTGTATGTTTTGAAGTGCTGCTCAGAAAGTGCCTATGCCATTGGTCAGAACATAATCTGAAAGAGTAAAGTCTGCTGAAATTAGCGAGTGGGTTAATACTTCCCAGGCAAGATCTTTTAACGTGTCTTTAACTGGTTTTGAAGTGTGTGATGGTGTGTTATCATGAAGCAAACTTACTTTGCCTTGTCTTCTGGCCCATTCTGCTGTTTTTTATTATCAAAGTGTGGTTCAAATGGATTATTTGTCGTTGGTAGCAATCAGTATTAATGGTTTCACCTGGTTTTAGAAGCTCATAATACCACACCTTCCTGATCCTGCCAAATGCAGAGCATTATCTTTCTGAAGCAATTTGGCCTTGCAATCAATGTTGATGGCTGACTTGCATCAACCCATGATTTTGTGCATTTGGGATTCTCAAAATAAATCCACTTTTCATCACCAGTCACAATTCGATGCAAAAAAGACTTTCTTTCATGCCATTGAAGAAACATTTTACTGAAGACTTTCGGTTTTTCATTTGTCTTTCGTTCAGTTGATGTGGCACCCATTTTCCTTCCTTTAAATCTTTCCCATTGCTTGTAAACTATCAGAAATTGTTTGCTAAGCAACATTTAAACTTTCTGCAAGTTGTTTTTGAGTTTGACACACATCATCATCCAATAATGCTTATAATTGTTGGTCTTCAAACTTTTTTGATTGATCTGGACGTTCTTTGTCTTTCACATCAAAATCATCACTTTGCAAGTGTTTAAATCAGTGTTCACAAGTATTCTGAGATGGAGCATGTATACTTCCCGAAGTATACGATAACTTTCAGCAGCACTTTTCTTCAAAATAAGTAATGGATTAAAACTTCCTGCAAATACTCTTTTTTTTCTTTTGCATGAAATTTAACATTTTTAAGCATAAAAATATCTAACATGTTAACACCTTCAGCAAATTTGACATATGAAGTTTTGAAGCTTGTCATCAATACAACAAAATAGCCTACATATCAAATCACATATATATCAACATATGTGTAACTCCATGTATTGAAAAAGATCCTCATTATTAACCAGTACACTAGTATACAAAAGAATAGATGGGGAGGGGGACTCAGAAACTTCATAAAACTGGTCTGTGGGGTCTTTAAGTTAATATTTTTAATAACTCTGGTTGTAGGCATATTAGGAATAATCAGCTCCAGTTGGAGAGAAAAGGTCTGAGTAACTTCACTGACAGAGGAGCCTTTACCTGTGCGGCCAGAGGAAGAAATTCACCCGCGAAAGACTGGCACTGGGCTCTGTGCAAAAGTAAACCAGGGTCTTTATTTTCAGCCTGCTGACGGATCTGGATTATATGTGCAGTTCCCTAATGTAGTTTTCATAAACTTGCTTCAACGTGGCATTAACTGATTGCTCCTATCATATCAACAGCTCAGTTAAAAGCTCCTAAGGGAATTTCACTTTAAACATAAAGCTTGTTGGAGGAATGACAAAAAGGCAGCACTCACTGATTAAATTTAAATTTACAATAGGAACATGGCTAACACCCAACTTTCCTGGGCTTGCTGGAAGAAACACAGTGTTGAGAAAATGTTAGTCTAAAATCCAAACAAATATTTCACCTTTCTAATTCACCACCTCCTTTTGCTCACCTCCTTTTGCTCAGCAGCAAGGTGCCTCTCCTTTTCCCTTTTCCGAAGGTGGAATTCTGCAGAGGCAAAAGCCTGAAATCCGATAGGGAAAAGGAATTCGCTTGTAGAACTCTTGAATGTCAAGGCAGTACTTAATGAATGGGCAGCGGATCCTGTTCACCTCAGATGCCCTAACAGGTCCCCTGAGCAGGCATCGTATTTAGCTCAGGGCTTCTCAGGCCACATCAGACTCTGCGCAGTGGTTACTCCAAAGAGCTGGACTTTCAGGAGATCAGGAACCAAGTTTCCCTTACCTGCCTTGCCCAGCCTCTGGCCTGGAAGGGCTGTTGGGGGTACTTCCTGCCTATACCCACCCAGGCAAACACACACAGTCCCCAGGCCTCCCCCTGGGGCAGAGGGCCCCTGGCCCTGAGCCAAGTGAGTGGCATGCAGCCAGTCTCACACCAAGTGTTAACAGAGAGCAGCGGTCTCCAGGAGGCTGGCACTGAAGCCTGGGATGGCAAAGTGAAAGGAGCACCCAGGCCCCTCCCCTTGCAGTGGCTGTGCCCAGGTGCACCTCCTGGTCCCCAAGCGGGGTGCTGCCACAGCAACAGCAGCCTCTGCCAAGACTGCAGGAGCCGCGCAGGGGGCAGCACGGAGTTGGGGAGCAGCGATGAGCAGCGACCAGGACCCCGAGTGCCCGGTGGACGGTAACGACTCTCCTGGCGAGGCTGCTGTTTTTAGTCTTTAACTGCCCCCTTCCTCCCTGACTCAGATTTTAATGTCCCCGCTGCTGGTTGGCAGGGGGAACTAGGAGAAGGTTCATTTCCCTGTAAGGTGGCTGGGATGGATAGGGAGTCTCCCTCTTGGTGGATTTTTGCACCCTTTCTGCACCTTTTTGGGTTGCCTTTAGAATTATACAAGTTAACGTATATAAAGAGCAGAGATCCACGCTCGAAATGCGCACTGTGGGGTTTGCTGAAACGCACGTAGGGTTTCAGGGCTTTGTGTACTGCTGTGGGGCTCCTTAGACACAATGAGAAATACCTTCCCTGAAGGAAAAGTGATCTTGCTTCTACTTGGGGACATGCGCAGCGTCACCCTGCCCTCCCACCTCCACCCACTACGCTACAAACAGGCATTAAAAGAGGTTGCCTTGATCTTACAGGGTGGGTGATGCCCAATGTACTTCCGATTGAGGCTTGGGGGTGGGAAACTGGAACTTGTTTTATTCCAAGAAGGCACTGTGGTAGCAGAGTTCCCCCGAGTGACTTTATGACTCCGAGTCCTTAGACCTACTGGCACGTAACGGGCACACGGGCCTCAGATTGCTCTGAACGTGTGATGAAATGCTCTGAGGCCCTCTCCGTTCTGAATTCGCCTAGAATACATGTGTGGATGCTGGCTGAAGATTCCAAGATAGACTCCTTCCCCGCCTCCGTGTACCCCCTGGCTGAGAACCTCTGCTTTGAAAGGTTCTTGCTGGTTGCTGACCTTCTAGGAGGAGTGCTCCTCTAGGACTAACTCCCCTTTGCATCAATAGCCCTTTGGGATGGTGAAGCTGCATCCATTGAAACTCGCAAGGGTCTCGGGCCCCGCAGGTATGTCAGGTCCACTGGCTTGGCTTCCCTGGGGACCAGTCCTTTTCAGGGTGGGAGTCTGCACAGGAGTTGGCAATGCAACAGCCAAGGGCCCCAGTCAATGTGTCACTCCTTCCTTTATAGTCCCAACGAATGCTCCCACGTCATTGCTCTCTATTCTCTTTGAATCTTTTTTTTAAAATTTGCATTCTTACTGTTTTTATTATATGGCATCAAAATACTGGCACTTCAAACTACTGGAGCCTATTGTAAAACTATTGTTTTTGTGTTTCTAGAGTCGACACTCACTGATGTAAGACATCTGGCTATTTGAGAGCTAACTGAGAAGTGTAAATCATATTATTGATTTAAAAATGTCCTAATAATATGTCAGGCTTCCTTATCTGAGGCACAGTTGAGCAGGAAAATGGTATCTGACTACCTTATCCCTGAACTGTTTTGTTTGCTTTGTTTTTAATCTTAATTTATGCTTTAAAGCCACACACCCCTTAAACTCTGATATAAACTTTAAAAAGAAAAAGTATTTTTTCCTTTGAGTGGGGGGCTGTCATTGGACTTTATTTATTTATTTTATTTTTTAAAAATCTTTGTTGTTGAAAGTATTACGTATATCTGCTCTTCCCCTCCCCGCCCCAGTGACCCCTTCTAGTAAGCCCCTACTTCCCTCCCTCCTAACCCCCCACCCCCGCAGGCCTTCACTACCCCATTGTCTGTGTCCATGGTTATGCATATAAGCATACAAGTTCTTTGGTTGATCTCTTCCCTCCCATCCACCCACCCTCAGCTTTCCTCTGAGATTCCACAGTCTGTTCCATATGTGTTCTTGTAACCAGGCATGTCTGTAGTTTCTGAGGATTTCAATAGTTGGCATAGATGAATAGTGAGGTGTGAAATTTAACCTTAAATCTGAACTCCAGAGGATACCAGAAAGCTTAGGCTGCTTTTATTCTTGAGCAGGCGATAAGGCAATGACATGTCTAATAATACCTAATTGTGCCAAATGTTTGCTATACCATCTTAAAAGAGTACAGGATATGTATCTGTCAGACTTAGTAAACTCCCAAGTATAGATGACACGATTGTGCAAGGTGACATTTGATCAGTATGTTAAATGATATGCCTGTGTTGAACTTCATTGCAGGATATCTGTTACAGACCCGACATTACAGCAGAAAGTCACAAGGAATTCTATTTCAGATAGAGAATGCTTATTCTACGCCTCATGCTTTGAAACCACCCGGCTTATGGTTTATGATCTTGCCATAGTATATCCAAGAGAAGTTTAGGCTGTTAATTACACCAGTTTCAGGTTTTCATTCCACTAAAATAAATAATTCTTTGGACTCTAATAATATTTTCCTTTGTGGTTTGAAATGAACCTTCCACAAAATTTGGTGGGCAAAGTCATTGTTTTAATTTTATCCATGGTTTTGATTCTTGTTGAAACTATTAAAATGAAAACAAATTTCAGGTTTTAATGGAGGAGGATGGAATTGTTTTTTGCTGTGAAAAGCTGACTTTTGTATACTGTGATAAATCTGGTATAGTATTAAATGATAACATCAGGAACAAATTTTCTGCATAATTTTTTTTCTTTGCCCTTCTTTATCTTTTGGTTTTCTTTCTGTCTGTAACCCTTTCAATTTTCATTTCCTTTTTTTAAAAAATTACTTAAAGGAAACCCACTGCAGGCTAATTCATTGCCCATAGATCACTTCTCACTTAGGATAGAAGTGTTAAGAACGTTTATTTAACACTTACTATCTGCTATGCTGAGCTACAAGTCTATCTTATTTGATCCTTCCTCTTCACTAATCACTAACAAGTCAGTGGGAGGGAAACCAGTATTGTCTGCCTTTAAAAAAAATAATAAAATAAATAAAACTGAGGCTCTAGTGTATTAGCTCTGAACATTCAACCCTGGCCCTCTACCTCCAGACCTCACACTCCTAACACTTAACTCCTGGCCCCTAGTACCTCCTGCTGGGCCATGATACTGCATGTCTACAGGTGACTTGAGCAGCATCCTTTTCCTGCAAATTCCTAGGCTTGTCCCTGGGGGTAGGAACCCTCTGGTTGTTAGGAATAAAAGGCAGCTTGGCCTTTCTGAGGGAAGAGGGCAGTGTGTCCCATGGCAATGTGTCCCATGGTACTGGCTTTCAGAGGAGGTTTACCATTGCTCACATTTTTTTAGGTCACTACAGTGAGACCATTTTAGAAGGTGGAGCAGGCAGACCCACGGTGGGTCATGCTGTTCTCTGCGGGCAACTTTGGGGAACAGAGGAAAAAGAAAAATGCACAGCGCTCTGCCTACGCCTCCTGTGTATCTCTGGATAAGAATTTATCCTCTGGGGGTCTCAGTGTCTTCATCTATAAAGAAGGGACAAAAATATCCATCATTGGAATGATTGTAAAGATTAGGAATAATATACAGCATAATACTATACTGTCTGGCCGGTAGTGGGCTCCCTTAAATAAACTTACTATATTTTGAAAATTGGATGTAGAGGCCAATGAGATAATTGGAATCTCTCATTTGTCAGTATTCACTAATTGTTCTGTGCTTTCAAGATGGCTATTGTTGAGTATCCTTTTTTAGTATCATTTCTTTGCAGGATTAGTTCCAGGAATAAGAACCTGTTTAAAGCAGGATAGTTTCTTCTTCTTCCTCTTTTTTTAAAAAACAACACATTTTTACTGGTTTCAGAGAGGGAGAGGGAAAGAGAAACATTAATGATGAGAGATAATCATTGATTTGCTGCCCCTTGTACGCCCCCAACTGGGGATCGAGCCCACAACCCGGGCATGTGTTCTGACCGGGAACCGAACCCTGACCTCTGGGTTCTTAGGTTGATGCTCAACCACTGAGCCACACCGGGCAGGCTTCCTCTTCTTTTTTAATCATACTTCTTTGTGAATATGTGTGTGAATGAATAACCTTTAACCTTACATATTTATATACTTGGCATAGGTTTTAATGTTGTTGTTTTTTTATGATATCTCGGGGGGCGTCATGATCATGTTTTCTTTTTAATTTCTCATTGCTTCTTCTGTTTTCTGTCTGAGAAGAGGGAACCTGGGTTTCTTTTTTTAAAGATCTGCCAGTAGCATCACCATTCCCTTCCAGGTGGGGGACTCCTTTCAGTTTTGAAGGTAACCCCTACCACCCCGTGTTTGAGATTTTCCCTCACAGACACTCTAATCCCCTCCCTGTTTTCCAGCCATGCTATACTCCTTCTCTATAAGTCCTCATCTTCATTTGTGGATGGTACCCCATTCCATCCCACGGTGGTAGAATGGATATGGAAAAGGGAAAATACAGGGAAGAAATTAAATTACATCTCAGAATTAGAATTCTTCTCCAGAATTAACTTGGCACCTGACACTCATGGGTTCTGGCACAGCCCTTTCTCTCCTTTCTGCTTTCCCTTCACACTGAGCTTGTGATGATTCCTGAGACTGAAACTCCATGGGAGTTGGTTCTGTTTTGCATCCATTAAACTTCTTTTTGGCTTATGAGAGATTGGTTACATAGAACACCTGGCTATCATCTTGTATGCTTGGGACCACCACTCAGATGAAGAAACATAATCGTCCCATCATCCTGGGCACATGTCCTATGTGCCACTTTCCTCCCCTAGAAGTAACCATTCCCCTGATTTTGATAGTATTTACGTAATTGCATTATTTTATAGTTTAACTGTCCAAGTGTGTCTTCCTAGACATAATAATTTAGTGTTACCCATTAAAAAATTGTAATTTTTTTATATATAGATTTACCCTCCTGTCCTTTTTTAATTCTTATAATTTATCTGTTAAAGAATCTGAGCCATTTGACCTATAGAATCCTCCACGAACTGAATTTTGCTGCGTTTGTTCTCATGGTTCAGCATTTTTATTGAAGATTGCTTTTTTTTTGAACTTCAGCTCTTCCACTTGTCTAAGTTACATTTCTTAGTCTAATCCTTAAATTATAGAAACAACCATGAAGTCATTTTATCCATTAAGCTTTTTATTGTTAGACAGTAAATCATTTTACTGAGCTTCTTATATTCATCTCATTTTTTACATTAACTTCATTAAGCATTATAATGAGTTGGTTAAAAATTGATACCATCATTTACCAATTAGTTTAAATATCAGTAATTTGGGAGTATTATCTGGCAGCGCTGAAAACTTTTAATTTTTTAAGCCGCTTTTTAAAATCTGTTTTCAGAATTTTTCATATTTTGTTCTATTTTACTTTTGATCTCTTATTTAACTTTCAGGCAATTATTTCTTCTCTACCATTAGTAGTTGGAATGCAATAATGTTTAGAAATATGGTTTATTTTGGAAATTATAAATGCTAGGTTACTTAAATTACAGTATATTGCAGAATAGTTTGTACAGAAGGAGTCCATTTTGTTGAAAAATAGTAATTCATTTATACTTATAGAACTGGGACAGAAAGAATCTACACTTGGAGATTAAAAGTAATTGTGCATGATTGAGTGAATAATGTATTTTTTTCTTAGGTTCTTCTTATTGTATTTTCTGTAGGGGGTCTTCAGTGCTCTGACAGAAAAGAAGAAAAGTAATAATTTGGTAGGGGAGAGGGTTGGGATGGGGCTTTGTTTGACTTAAATGTTTTTCTCATTCAGTTCAGGCCAGACTTTCCAGCTGTATTCATCTGGTTTGATTTTTATCATCTTACATGAGCATGGATGTCATTTTTATTATTCAAACAAATCCTTATGCTGACATCTAAATGTGTTCTTATTAACCCCCTATTGTTGAATACTCAGGTTATTTTAACATTTTTATCACAAACAAGATAGAGGGGAAAAATAACTGGCTAAAAATTAAATCAAAATATATAGCCAAAAAAAGAGCTCTACAATTCTAGAAAAGGATTAACAATGTTTTAAGGCAAAATATAGAGTTGAACACTTGCCTAAATGTGCAAAGCATTACCAATCTTTGGACATGCAATGACAAGAAATATTTGTTTTTCTGACAAATGGTCATCTTGACCAAATTGCATTTGGTCAAATTGTTGTTGGACAAACAGGAGGAGAAAGGAAAAGGTTTGAGCTTTGCTCCTTGTAGACCAAGACAACAGTTCATTGACCAGTGCAATGGAAGTGGTAAGAGACAACACTACTTACCTCATGGGATTTTATGAGAACACTAGTGGCCTGGTGCACAAAATTTGTGCATGGGGGAGGGGGGGTTCCTCAGCCCAGCCTATACCTTCTCCAATCTGGGACCCCTCAAAGGATG
>PVJC01039668.1:0-16151 GCA_004026665.1 Murina feae | reverse complement strand
CATCTGAGGCTCGGAGCAGTCCTCCTGTGTGTGTCTACCTGCTGGGGACCTGCCCCCAGGCACACCGTGGAGGCTTGGAGCAGGCACCCCCTCTATGTTGATCTCTCAGACTCTTGCCCTCCCCTGCATGTTGTTCCCTTTTCTTGAGCTGTGACCAGGGCTGGGTGCTGCCTGCCTCCCAAGCTTGCCTACCCCCCATCTTCCTCCAGCCACCAGAAAGCAGGGAAAACCCCACCTTCTGGTCAGGCCAGCCTTTTCCTGCTCCCTGATCCCTGGAAGGGACCTGGGAAGCTGCCAAGCAGGCCGCCAACTCTTTCCCACTCACCGGTCCCCTGCAGCCTTCCTTTCCCCCTTCCCAGTGCCACCAAGGGTTCTGGGGAGCTGCCAAGCAGGACCCTGGCCCCTGCAGCCTTGCTTTCCCGCTCCCCGGTGCCCCGCAAAGGGCCTGGGCAGCCACCAAGCAGGCTGAGACCCTCCCGCTGCCTCTTTCCCACTCCCCGTCCCACCACCTTGCTTTCCCACTTCCTGGTGCCCTGCAAGGGGCCTGGAAAGCCCTCCAAGCAGGCCACTGACCCCCTACCATCTCTTTCCCGCTCCCCGATGCCCCGCAAAGGGCCTGGGAAGCCCACCAAGCAGGCCGCCGACCCCCTGCCATCTCTTTCCCGCTCCCCGATGCCCCTCCAAGGGCCTGGGAAGCCCACCAAGCAGGCCGCCGACCCCCTGCCGCCTCTTACCCGCTTCCCAGTGCCCTCCAACCCTGCCGCCTGTTTCCCACTCACGGGTCCTGGGTCCTGCGCTGTCCCGCCCTGCAGCCGCTCTGTGCACTTGGGAGGCCCCTCAGCCTGGCCTGTGCCCTCTCACAGTCTGGGACCCCTTGGGGGATGTCCACCTGCTGGCGTGCCTGACCAGCCTGGGTGAGGGGCTTTCAGCCTGCCCACAGCTCCCATTGACCCAACGTCCCAGCAAGGCTGGCTGGACGCAGGTTTTTGAGGTTTAACTCCTATAATTGATGCTGTTCCTTTAAGGCCTGGGGATTTGTTTATCTTCTATAATTGATACACTGTTCCTTTAAGGCGGCCTACTAACTACTAAGGAAGCCTCCTCTGCTTCACCTCGCAGCGTCTAAAATGAAACAATTGTTACTTTTACTGGTGAGGCCCCAGCTGCTCTTTCCTTCAGCTCCGGAGGATTCTATGATTGTTACATTGTTTCAAATCTGTGTTTCGCTAGAGCCAGTTTAATCGGAGCTGAGCAGAGCGGGCACAGCTTCACTTTCGCTCCTGCCGCAATGGAAACAGCCGTTTACTCAGGTCCGTGAGTGGTGGCCGCCATGTTGGCTGGGCTAATTTGCATACAGCCGCTCTGATTGGCTGGTGGGCGTGGCTTACCTGACTCGGAGAAACGGTTAATTTTACTATTTCGCTTTTATTAGTTTAGATTACTGTGTTATTTTCCATATAAACAACCGTTAGCCTACTTTTGCCCACTGCTACTGCTGTATTTTGGTAAGTAAGTCATCAGACATTTAGTTGTGCAAGTTAAAAACCTACTAGTCATTCTTGCTGTGGTTATCACTCCCAATCCCATACCATCCAAATTATCTCACAAACCTATTTGCTTCTTTCCACTATTCCTACCCCTGTATCAACACCTTGTCTTAATATTTTTGAGTTTCTTATTGGTTAAGTAATATACTAGGAACTTGTTATCTCTTTTATATTTCACTCTAATTCTTCCAACTTTTCTCTCATGTACTTAATGGAATTTTGTTTTGTTTAATTTTTTTTACATTATGCAACATAGTTATAGTTAACATCAATTCTAACTAATTTTTTATATCAATTTATATAATTCTAACTAATTTTAAATCACTACACCCATCTATACACCTGAAAAATAGAATATTACCAATATTTTGAAGCCCATTGACTGGACTTATCACTATCCTGAATGCTGTTTAACTATTATTTGATTGTCTTTAAGATTTTATCACATATGTTTATTACATAACAAAATATATTTCTGCATTATGTTTATATTTAAGCATTATCATACTACTTGTATTATTCTGCAACTTGCTTTATTTACTAAACACTATTTTATTGAGATACAATTTGTATAGCATAAAGAGGTGTAAGTCAGTGGTTTTAGCATACTAACAGAGTTGTTAAATCATCACCACTCTCTAAATCTGGAATATTTTTATTACTCCAAAAAGAAACCTTGTACCCATTAGCAATTCACTCCTGACTCTGCTCTCCCCAATCCTGTTGACCACTAATCCACTGTATGCCTCCATTCATGCAGATTCAGTTCATTCATTTAAACTGTAATAAATATATAACAATTTCTCACTCCTGCCAATGGAAATTTAGGTTATTTGTAGTTGTTTTACTTTTAAAATTTTTATTTTAACCTCACTTGTAAAAATATATATTTAACAATTAATTTTTAACAACTTAAGCACTATTTACCATATACTTGTACATACATATATGTTCTAATGCACATTGTTTTGGACACAAGAATGGAATAGACTATCTTAATTCTGCCCATCTTTTAACTTTAATGCATATTTTAAAAATATTTTTAAAGTGAGCATACAAATTGAAAATTCTACCAGAAGGGTATCATCGACTTTTAAATTTTCCTGTTTATAGCCCTAGCTGGTTTGGCTCACTGGATAGAGCATTGGTCTGCAGACTCAAGGATCCCAGGTTTAATTCTGGTCAAGGGCATGTACCTTGGTTGCGGGCACATCCCCAGTAGGGGGTGTGCAGGAGGCAGCTGATCGATGTTTCTCTCATCAATGTTTCTAACTCTCTATCCCTCTCCCTTCCTCTCAGTAAAAATTCAATAAAATATATTTTTTAAAAATGTTTCCTGTTTATATGTTTGTAAAATAATATCTCATTGTGGTTTTCACTTTGATTTCCTGCCGTTACTAGAGAGAGTGAGCATCTTTTCGTGGGTTTATTGGCCATTTGCAGTTCCTCTTCTGTGAAGTGACTATCAAGTTTTTGCCGATTTCATTACTGGCCTGTTGGTCTTTTCTCACTGATTTGTAGGAATTGTTTATATATTCTGCGTATTGATACTTTATGAAAATGTACTTCCCTGACTTGTCATTGTCTCCTCATTTTCTTCATGTTGTCTTTTGAATGAGCTGCAATTCTAAATTTTAATGGATTCACATTTATCACACTTGCCCTTTGGGTTTTGTACTTTGTTTTTGCTTGTTTGTCTCATTAAAATATTTTTTCTACCCCTAAAGTCACAATCGTATACATATTTCTATATTTTCTTTTTTTCTTTTACTTTTTCTTCTTGGCTTTAAATAACCTACATTTTATGTTTGCGTATGGTGTACAATAAGAGCTTGGTTTCATTTTTCTTCTTCTTTTTTTCTGAAGCATGTTTTGAATATTTAGTTTTTCTCCACAGGTCTGAATTACCACCTCTCTGATAGAGCAAGTCTCCATGTTTGTGCTGGTAAATAGTGTGCTCTCTCTTTTTCCCACTGTTATTGCTTATTGCTATACCAGTACCACACACTATGTAAATTACTGTGGTGTTTATTTTAGTGTGTGTGTGTGTGTGTGTGTGCACACGCGTGAGTGGAGGTGGGGGTTGGGGGGAGGGCTCCAGAGAGGAAGGGAGAGGGAGAGATAGAAACATCAATGATGAGAGAGAATCATTGATTGGCTGCCTCCTGCACACCCCACACTGGGATCAAGCCCACAACCCTGGCATGTGCCCCGACCGGGAATTGAACTGAGACCTCCTGGTTCATAGGTCAACGTTCAACCACTAAACCATGCTGTCAGAGCTGTTGGTTTTTTTGTTTTGTTTTATTTTTAACAAATCTCACTGTTTGGTAAAACATTTCCTTCACCTTCTTCTTCAGGAGTATCTTGAATATTCGTAATCTTATTTCTTATAAGTTTTAGAATCAGCTGAACAAATTTAATAAACCACCTTGTTAAAATATGTTTGGGGAGATTGGACATCTGTAAAATATAGAATTCCTCTACCCATTAATATGGCACATTTACCAATTTAATTAGGATTTCAAAATATATTTAATAAAGTTTTGTCATTTTCCCTTCAGAGCTCTTAAAGATATTTCGTTAGATTTATTCCTAGCACCTTTTATATTTTGTTGCTATTATAAATAGCACCTGTATAAAAGTTATATTTACTCTTTGTTGCTTGGTTATAGAAATCAACCTGATTTTTAATTTATATTATACCTAGCTATTTTGTTAAACCTCATTATTTTTTAAAAATATATTTTATTGATTTTGTACAGAGAGAAAGGGAGAGGGACAGAGAATTAGAAACATCGATCAGCTGCCTCTTGCACACCTCCTACTGGGGATGTGCACACAACCCAGGTACATGCCCTTGACCAGAATTGAACCTGGGACCTTTCAGTCCCCAGGCCGATGCTCTATCCACTGAGCCAAACCAGTTAGGGCTAAACCTCATTATTAATAAGAGTAATTTGAGCCCTAACCGGTTTGGCTCAGTGGGTAGAGCATCGGCCTGCAGACGGAAGGGTCCCAGGTTCGATTCCAATCAAGGGCATGTACCTTGGTTGCAGGAACATCCCCAGTGAAATGTGTGCAGGAGGTAGCTGATCGATGTTTCTAACCCTCTATTCCTCTCCCTTCCTCTCTGTAAAAAATCAATAAAGTATATTTTTTAAAAAAGAGTAATTCAAAGGTGTTGGAAGGGAAATGTTTTTATAAATAATAAACAGTGGAATTTTAGTGTCTTCCTTTCAAACTCTTAATTTATTATTTTCTTCATCTTACTAAACTGTCTATAGCCATCAGTTCATGGTGTAAGAACAACCTTATCTTAATGATTTTTGAAAAGGAATGTTTTAAATTCTACCATTTGTACAATGTTTGCTCTAAGATTTTAGTTGATTCAAATTTTCTGCTGATGGTTTTAAGCTGAAGGGATGTGAACATTTATCAAATATTTTCAGCACACACTGAGATGGCCTTAGGATTTTCTAGTTTAATTTAGTAGTATGGCAGACTACATTGATTGATTTTCAAATGTTAAATCAAATTTGCATTTCTAGAGTAAATCTAACCTAGTCATTTTTTAGCTTTGGGTTCCCATAAAAACAGACCTTAAGATAAGTGAGGGGTGTCTGTTTAGTTTCATATCTGATTTTGTGTCGGAAGCAACATCGTTTGTTTGTTGTTTGCTGACTGGCAATCTTTGTGCCTAAATGTTTAAGTTGCCTTCTCTCTCTTTGAAGAGTGGATACATTTTTGTGTTTATCTGCTCACTAAGCAGGGTCTTGGAGTTTCTAGCTGCATGAGAAGGTCCAGTTAGATTCTCCACTTCCAAGATATCTAAGAATTTTCTTCTGCTTCTTTGTTGATTTTAAACCCAAAGGACAAAGTTTCAGGAAATTGGCAAACCATTATTCATAGCCCTGGTTCACCACTATCCTCCTGCCCCATTTGGTTTTTTCCCCTGGGGATTTTTCTTCAAGATCTTGTGAACTTAAAAAGATTCAGACTTTTATTTCATTTATAACATTTTTCAGGATATCAAATTTATAAGTTTGCTGGAAAGGGAAAACTAGGGTATTTAAAATGTCTAAATTCAATCTAGAAACCTTTGTTTTTTACACTTAAACTATATAACTAGCCCTAACCAGTTTGGGTCAGTGGATAGAGCGTCGACCTGTGGACTGAAGGGTCCCAGGTTCAATTCTGGTCAAGGGCATGTACCTGGGTTGTGGGCACATCCCCAGTAGGGGGTGTGCAGGAGGCAGCTGATCAATGTTTCTCTCTCATCAAGGTTTCTAACTTTCCATCCATCTCCCTTTCTCTCTGTAAAAAATCAGTAAAATATATTTAAAAATATATATATAACTATTTTTATGCATGTGCTTTAAATAACATGTGATGTGAATACTATGTCACACCAACAGAGAGTAATATTAAGTAAAATATATTTGAACAAAGTTACTTACAATTCTAAAGATACTAGGGGCCTGGTTCACAAAAGTTTGTGCACTCGGGAGGTCCCTCAGGCTGACCTGTACCCTCTCACAGTCTGCGACCCCTCGGGGGATGTAAACCTGCTGGCATGCCTGGTCAGCCTGGGTGAGGGGCTGATGGCTTTTTTCAGGCTGGCCATGCCTCCCAGTGTGGAGCCTCACCCCATGGAGGTGTGGCCAGCCTGGGTGATGGGCTGAGAGCCGTTTTCAGGCTGCCCACAGTCCCTACTGGTTTTGGGTCCCTACTGGGGTACCTGGCCAGCCTGGGTGAGGGGCTGATGGCTGTCTGCAGGCTGGCCAAGCCCCCCAGTGGGATCCCTCACCCCATTGGGGTGTGGTCAGCCTAGGTGAAGGGCTGAGGGGTGTTTCCAGGCTTTCAGGCTGCCCACAGCTCCCATTGGCCCAATGTCCCAGCAAGGCTGGCTGGAAGCAGGTTTCTGAGGTTTATTTATCTTCTATAATTGATATACTATTCCTTTAAGCTGAGCCTAGGCAGGTAAAAAAGCCTCCTGTCTGCTTCAACTCTGAGGCTTCTATAATTGAGACAATGTTGCAAATATGCTGTTGCCTAGAGCCAGGAGAAACCCAGCGGCCGGCCGGCAAACAGTTTTATTGCAGCAGAAGCTGCCTGTTTACTCAGCTCCTTGAGTGCCAGCCTCCATCTTGGCTGGGTTAATTTGCATACAGCTGCTCTGATTGGCTGGTGGTGTGGCTTGAGCATCCTGAAGAAACGGTCAATTTCAATATTGTGCTTTTATTAGATAAGATTGAGTCTAATAGGATGACTAATTTTCTCAGTAAGTTATATGTGAAGGAAAACTTATTTACAATATACATTATATTTTATAATAAGGGAAGACAAAGGGCAGGGCAGAAATCTTCCTCCCCTTATTCACAGATTTAAGTAACATGTATGTGGAATGAGCTGACAAAGACCTAGTTTTGAGCACACCTTTTACCATCACTTCTGGTTGGCCAGGACTACCACATAAAGCCACACGCTACTTCAGGGTCGTTGTATACTATGAAGTATGGTGGTCCCTGGCTTTGTGCAGAGTGGTGGCCTGGTCTTGTAGCAGATGACATACTTGAGCATTTAGTTATACACCTATGAAATGAGAATCATGATGGTAGGGTGGATGCAATGAACAGACAGGATAGCATGCATGAAATTACTCCATAAATGTTATTATTACCTCTGTGTGCATCTTTGAGAGAACTTTCCAAATTGGTACAATTCTTTTGGATTTTAGCCTGACTTGTGTGGCTCATCAGACAAGCATTGACCTATGAACCAGGAGGTCATGGTTCAATTCCCATGGCATATGCCCAGGTTGCAGGCTCAATCCCTGGTTGGGGGTGTGCAGGAAGTAGCTGATCAATGATTCTCTCTCACCATTGATTTTTCTATCTCTCTCCTCCTCTCTGAAATCAATATATATATATATATATATATATATATATATATATATATATATATATATATAAAATTCTGTTGGATATTAGCCACTCATTCAACTTCATAAAGAGCTTAACATTGCATAATAAAGTCATACGGTCTGATTCAAGCCAAGGGCACCTGCAAAAAAAGGTTTGCTCTTCCTGTTTTCCTACTGTTCTACTCTCTTTTAACCTCACAGCAAGCTAGGCAGTGTTATTTTTTCCACCCTCTCTTTCTTCTTGGGGTACCTATAGCATTTCTTTAGCTCAGTGCATCATGAAGTTAAAGATAGGATCACAAGAACAGAAACTACCCTTCATCTTGCTTCAGATTTTCCCACCTGCCAAAGAAGAATGTTTAGCCCTTCACAGTGCTTGGCAGGCAAGTCCAGGATCTTTGGAACACATTCTAAAAGGGGGGAAATGGAGGCTCTTATGGGCACCTCCCCCCAGACCCTGGGATCCCTAACCCAGGGGCCTTCTAACGTCTGAACCAGGACAGAAGGACTCGACTGCTGCGGGAGTGGCATGGCACAGGTAAAGAGGAGATAGTAGGAAATGGAGGGAGGGGAAAGACAGGTGACAACTCAGTTTTAAGTATTTCACATTCAATGTATCAATCCTTTAAGGTATTTTGAGTAAAGGTGATGAGGACATGAGAGAATCAAGGATGAGGGCCAATCCAGGACGATTGAATGGAAGGACACACACTGCTTTCAGGACACCTGCCCCGGCTCCCACTTCATGAGGCAGCTGACTCTGCTTTGAGGGACTGGCTCGGGACCTGTGGTCTGCAGTCAATAAAACTCCCATTTTTGGCTTAGGCCACGGTTGAAGCGTATGGCCTGCCATCCGAAGAAGGAAAAGCCCCACCTGACACACCTCTCAGGAGAGGACTGTGCCGCATGCAAAGCCATTGATCAGGTGTCAGTGCCAGCGATGCTGAGCCAGACTCTCCTGCAGGAGGGCAGCTGGCACATGGTTTTTAAAGCCATGTTTAGTTTCCATAGTCTCTGCAGTAAAACAGATTAATTGCTCTTTTAGGGCAATGAGAGTGCTTAATGAGGTATGGCACATTGTACCGTAAGTGCCTGATAAGTTTTAGTTATGGGTGGGTACAACATGTCTGGACAAGGACCAGATAACTCCATTCCATGGAGCCCAGCACTGTCCCCTGGTGCCATTGAGACGCTGCTCATCCTGACTGGAATCCCTCCCTTCTTTCCCCGCTCACTCAGGAGGACTGTTTTGACAGCTCTGTTCTACATGCACTTTCCTCTAAACTTTATCAGCCAATTCAGCATTAAATTACAGACCTTTTATTATGGATGCTTGGTTCACCTGTGTTTTAGCATAATGGTTAGGAGTCAGATTTTCCAGGCAGCCTGCCTGGGTTTTAATCCCAGTACTGCCACAGTTAGCTGCGTGACCCAGGCAAGTCACTAGCACTCTCTGAGCCTCAGTTTGCTCATTTCTAAAATGCAGATAAAGGTCATTCTTACTTCATAGGTAGAAGTAAATTATAAATTATATCTTTGACATGGGGATCACATAAGCTGATTTTTAAAGAGTGCTAAAACAGTGTCTGGTATATAGATGCATATAAGTGTAAGCAATAGGTATGCTTTCAGTGTAACCTCAGGGGAAATCTCAGGGACTTCAGATTCAGATAAACTTGACTTAGAATCCTGGCTGCAACCCATCTCTTGATGGTTGTGCCAAAACCATGTGGTCCACAGAGTGTAGGATATTTACTATCTGGACATTTACCAGCAGTTTGAGCCTGATAGAATCCATGTGGGACTCCTAGGGACATGCTGGAAGGTGCTAGCATACAGACATGAAGAGTACTCTCCTGCTTCCCCCTCAGTGTGCCATCACTGTGCCGAGGGCCAGCTGAGACCCCCTATCTTCATGGCCAGTAGAGATGCCAGAAGCTAATGGGTGGTGAAAATGTCAAACTCTTGGTAAAGTGTATGCAATAGCAGTCTCTTTTGCTGTTTAGTATTAAGTAGATGTGTGTTGAACGGAACATGTGCAAGTTAAAATCTTTGAATCCAATTTCCACTGTCCTTTACTGACCTCGGAGGGTTGTACAGAAGCCCCTCTGGGTAGACATGTCTGGTGCCCTCAAGGTGACAATATGTCGCTAAATGCATTGTAGGGCCTCAGCTGCATAGCACCTGATGGTTCTCAGTGGGATTTCCAGAGACCCCAGGGGCCTCCACAGAAAGACATGGGCCAGCACCTGCCCCGCCCTCATTAGCATCCATAGTGGCCTCAGGCTCCTCATTATAAGAGTCAGGTGTCCTGAGATGGCCCTGACCAACTGTCCTCCACAGCCGGAGAGTGGGGGCGGGGGGCTCTTCCTGTGCTCGCAGCTCCTCATTACCTGATGTGTTAATGAGCCCAAGTGCATCGGCTCATTTCTGGTGGAGTATCTTAAGTCATACATCTTAAATCTCTATGGATTTAAAGATTTTTTCCTGAATTTAAAGATGGCATGGCAATATCTACCTTATATGATTGTTTTAAAAATTGGGATCCTTTATGTGAGGAGGCAGGCATAGAACTTGGTCCTTGATAAACACCTAGTAAATGGTAGCTATAATATTTCATATTTTCATTCAACAAACATCCATGGAGGGTCCACTGAGTACAAGTGCAGATTTAGGACCAGAAGATGCCACAGAGAGCAAAGAGAGGCATGAAACCTGACTGGGCAAAGTTTTCAGTCTAATCGGGATTGTAGAGAAGTTAATGTGTAAATACACATCAGCATGGACTTTTCTATTTTTGGGAGATGGGGTAGGGTAGTAGAGGAGAAGCCTCTCAGCAGGATTAAATGTACTTCCCAGGGGAAGTGCTATCTATGCTGAGATCAGAAGGACAAGGATGTGAAAGCCTGGAATTGACAGGAGCTGGAGAAGTAGGGAATTGCATTTTAGGCAGAAAGACCAACTTATGCAAAACCTAGACCCAAGAGAGAGTACAGTATATGTGGGAACACAGAAAAGATATTGATCTGATGGGGGCAGCCTTGGGGAAGGGAGGAACACACTAGTGTGGGATTGACAGAATCTAGATTCTTGTTGCAAGATCAATCACTTCCCTTGATCAAGTCAGAATCATTTGTTTCTCAATTTTCAATTTTTTGTCATCCATAAATTGTGTGTGTGTGTGTGTTTTCCTTTCTAGGTATATTAATCAGACTAGGCTATGCTCTGGTAACTACTAAATTATAATGACTGAACCCAACAAGTCATAGTTTATAGTTCATAGTATATGTCCTTGCAGATTGGTGTGGGCTCAGCTCTGTAAAATTTGTGGGTTAGGCTGGTGGAGGTTCTGCCCCCCGAAACTTGTGGCCTCCTGTTTCCCAGCCAACAGAAAGGAGAGTGGTGGGCTCAGCACCTGCTTCACACACGACCTCCCCTCACTGCCTGTGGCCTAGGACTGGTCCCACAGCCCCATCCCCCTTGGCATGTTGGAAGGGCAATCTTCCAGGTGCATAGGAGTCTCCTCCACTGGTGTCCCTAAGGTGCTGCAGATTCAGCAGAGCTAGGAAGTTCATCACTGGCACTTGACATGGGAAGTGCAGGTTTGTTTCACTCACCAAGCATCTGTGAAACTCATCCTACATGCAGGAACCCTGGCCCCTGAATACCCAAAGGGAAATGAGGACGGGGCTCCTTCTCTCAAATACACAACACTGAGTGAGGAAAATGGGAGGTACACCAGGGATCGGGCTCAGTACGTTACCTGTATCACTATTCTTATTTTATAGACAATGAAACGGAGGATCAGAGAGGTACTTACCCCAAAATCAAATGGCCAGGAAGTAGCAGAGGGAAGACTCAAGGCTGGGAGGTTGAGCTCTGAAGGCCATGCTGGGACATCCTCCTGAAGTTTTGTGATGCACACAGCCACTGGGGCAGATTCGGACCCAGTAGTCAATGAATATTTCCAATAACATACTTTTCTACTTTCTCATTATTAGCTAAGCAAACAGTACCATATTGGGCCTACTGTGTGCAATGTACTGTGCTAAATGTTGGGGAGGGGTGGGACAATGAAGCATGCCACATGAATTCAGCCCCAGGGATCTTTTAATAAAATTGGATAGGAAACAGATGAAATAGTAATAACTACATTGATTAAACTTTTATTATATACCAGGAACCCTGATTAGCATCCTGTGTTTGTGCTTTCCCCTCTCTTCCCAGTAGAGCAGCTCTGGGCAGAGAAGATCAGGAGGGGGGGGGGGGTAGATGGGACAGAAATGAGCAGTGACTGGCCACCTGAGGCCACCTGTACCTCTGAAATTCTTGCAGGAGCTGAGTGTGGTTTGCAGAGTGCCCCAATTTTTGGGAAATGACCAATAGATTCTTTAGCAGGCAGAGTGACAATCAGAATCCTCAAAAGACCTGGAACTTAGCCCACTTCTCAGAACCTTCTTCCACAGATGGTTGTTGTCTTCCAGTCAGCCCCTAGTTAGAGACGCTCTAGGGAAGCCTTTCCTGTACCTTGAGTCTGATTGCAAATGTGGACTTGAACCACCTCAATATATCACTGAATGTGCCCTGGCACCAAGCACTAGGCTCAGTGTGGTGCCTGCCAATGTGACGGGCTAAGAGTGTTCCTGGAAGTACCTGGCTGCAAATTTATTTGAAAAATTGGCCTAGATATAAATGTTTTAAGCTATTGTTCTTTGTCTGTAAATCTTTGGAACAGCTGTTATATATTTTGCCTCAGACCATGTGGTGGAATGGGAAAAAGTTATAGTGAGATCCTGGTAAAGCCCAAAAGGAGTATCGGCCAAGAGGGAAAGAGGGGCATCAACCAACAAAAGGTTGGGCTGAGTATTGAAAAGAGAGGATACCAACTCTTTTGCATTGGAACCACATTTAACTAATGAAAAGGATGGGAATCCATCCGTGTTGAATCCTTGGCAGTCTCTTGGGGCCCTCCCGGTCTGAATGTCACTGTTCCTTCTCAGGACTCCAGGAGCACTCCTCTGCTGAGTGCTGGGTCACCCTTGTTTGCTGCCATCATTCCTTCCACCATAGATTCTGGCATCCATACCTACTGATATCCATTCTCACATTCTTCTCCTTTTTATGGTAATTTTGAGGAAGCACAAAACCACTTGGCTGCATGTGCTAAGGACTTTCCAATCTTGTTTGGAGCCCAAGGTATGTGAGTCATTGAGTTCCAGATGATGGGATATAGTGGGTGATACTTTCAGGACAGGTCTTTCTGGGGAATGGACATGAGCTCCCTAGTTTTATACCTTCTGGAACCACTTTGGACTTAGAGATAAAAGATTTATGTTGAGAATGGAAGAAATGCCCTGCCAATTCTGTACCACCTACATTTGGGTTGATATGAAGCCCATCTAAGGCTCCTGTTTTGAAGACGTTTGTATGAAACCTCCAATTCTCTCAACCTCATCTCGGATTCTGGCCACCGTGATGGCTGGCAGTTCAGTGAAGCTGCATCTTATCTCATGCTGACAGCCTCTCAACTCAAATGCAAGACACCCCTCTTTTGGTCTTCCCTGGGATTTCCTGGTACTGAAGATGCAAGGCAATGTCTTCTCAGCACTCATGCACATGCTTCCTGCAAGTGCAGGGGACTTAGCATACCATGCAGAACTCTCAAACAATGGAGGGGGGAGCAGATAGACACGTGTCTCTCTTACATACCACAGCCTAGGAGATGGTATATTATGTGGGCTCATCCAACATGACTTGTGACACAGTGACAGGCACATGCAGAGGGAAGACAATGTGAAGACATACAAAGGAAAACCACATGATGTTAGAGACAGATTGGAGTGATGTGTCTACAAGCCAAAAAACCAAGGATTGTTAGCAACACCAAAAGTGAAGTGAAAGACATGAAACAGAGCATGGTTCTACCAATACCTTGATTTCAGACTCCTGGTTTCCAGATTTGGAGAATAAATTTCTGTTGCATTAAACCATCAGTTTATGGTCATTTGCTATAGAATCCCTAGGAAACTATTACAATTAGCCTAAACCATTTTTGAAATGTCAGATAATTAAGAAGCAGTAAAAGGTTTGTCAGACTGGTGTTGCTCAGTGGTTAAGTAGCAACTTATGAACCAGGAAGTCATGGGCTTATTTAAAAGAACTAAAGAGCCAATTTGGCAAATTCCCACTAACCAAAAAGGTGCAATTTGAATTTCAATAAGGTGGAAATGGCAAAGATTGACATATCATATAAGCTTAAATCCTTGTGATTATAATATTTTTAAAAACCAAATTGGTCACTTTTTTGAGGAGAGTATGTAATGAGTCCATTATCTGGAAACCTCAAATAAGTGGAAAGAATCAAGCCCTTATTTCATTTATCCTACAGCAACTATATACACCTAACTAAATATTAGACAAGGGTAAAGGTCTCATAGATTTATGCTAATAAATGAAAACAAAATGGTAAAATTAAAAAAAATAACTATTTTCCAATCTCCACTGAATCTATGGATTGAAGCACTGAGTACTAGTAGCTGCTACCGTTGAAAGGGAGTGAAACCAAGACATGAAGTTTCTCCTGATGATGGAGCACAATGCCACAACTAGTCTTACCAAAGGAATCAGACCCGAATCAGATCACACCTCTGAATTCAGCTGCTTACAGTGACACAGAATCATTGCTGTATGCAACTGGCAATCAGCAAGTTCTGGAAACACAAGATAATTGACCTAGATTATTCAACAAAAGAACTGTATGGAAAAGAAATAGCCCACATTCTTAAGAAGAAGAACAGGATTGGGGGATGTGTAAATTTAAGATCATATCGAGTTTAAGTACAACAATAAAGAAATGATTAGTATAAAAGTGCCAATAGCTTAGGGTGCATACGGGGCTTCTGAGAAGACTGACATGGTTCAATTTGTTGTCCTAGTAGCTGTTCCAGACACACTGACTTTGTAACAATTCATTAAGCTCCACATTTGCAATATACTATGGTATCTGTGTTTTATGAGCTTGTCCCAAAGAATCCTCCTATTTTCTTATTGTTTTCAAGCTGGTAGCAACTCATTGCCCTTTCTTTAAGAGTCTTCATCGTCCTTTTGATTATTTGATAAAGTTTACTTCTATGTTGAATGTGTCTTTATCGAGACAGATACACACTTTTCTGTGTGGGTTGGGAAAATGGTCCAACTATTGGTAGTAGTGGAAATTGGTCATGAACTTGCACATGGAAAATTACTGGCCAAAAGATAGCAGTGCAAGGGTTCCTGTGCTGACTTGTCTGTTTATGCATTCATCAAGCGCTTGTTGCCAAGGAGTGGGAAAGAGACTATTCAGGACCTCTATGTAAGCAGAGGGGAATTCCTAGGGGATGCCAAGTAGAGGTAGGGAATTGAAACACAGAGGTAATAAACCTGGCATTTATAGGGCCTTTCAGGGGAGAAGATAGTGTCTGTAAACAGTACCCCAAGGCCTCTGAAATGAATGAGAAAAGGAGGTGTACATGTCAGGACTCCTTCGTGTGTAACTGACACAACTTAAGCTGAAAATCATTGTAGTGGAATATTCAATCGAGCCTCTCTAGTGCCTCAGAGATCCGGGACAATGGCACAGGATTGCCCTCATCCATGGGAAAAACCATAGGCGTTGCAGCAAGTTCTCTCTGAGATCCTCGCCAATTACTCACCACTGGCCAATGTGAAAGAAAAGGAGAGTTCAAGGAGACTGATCATGGAGCTGGCTTTCCTCCAAGGTCTAGTTTGGATTTCATGTCACTTGCATTCCCAAGTCAACTAATGGATGCCCATGAGAACCTTTGAGCAACAAGGTCATGCTTTGAAGAAGAGGAGACGTCCTGACATGTAAAATCTCACCAGTCCCGCATTGGGTCAAGAATTGTGCAGTCAGCACAGGAGCTCTGGGTGGGGGAGGGGGTGCTGAGAGGCACCCCCCGGAATTGGTGGGCACATTTGAACGAAGAGACTGCTGACTGTCACCTGGAGAAGCAGACAGGCAGGAAAGCTGTGGCCGCCCACAGTGACAGGACCAAAGGGCAGAGCTGCGTTGGGAGAAACATGCTCTTTCCAAACTGGGTGGGGCGGCGGGGGTTGGGGGCAAGGCTGCCAAGATTTCCCGTTGACCAGATGGATACCAGGAAAGGTCACTGAGCTGGAGCCCAGCTCAAGGATTTCTCCCCAAAGGGCTGTAGGGAAAGCCAAGTGCCAGGGAACAGCCCTCAGTTGAGGGTGGGGCTCCTGAATCCAGAATATAGAGAGAAACACCCGGCATGTCGACATTTGCAAACAACAGGAATAAACAGCTCGATTATGAAATATGTTTAAGGAACACTTTCTCCCGTCCCCCTGGAGAAGCCAGAGTAGTGAGCGGAGAGCCGGAACACCAGGCGTGGGAGGACAGATGCCAGCCCTGTCTTCATGGCTGGTTCCAGCTTTCAGGGAATCCGTGAACTTTCAGGCGGAGATGTCTGAACAGGAAGAGAGGGAGAATGTTTTGTTTAGATCCGAGTGGGATTTTTACGGTCGGAGAATGGGAATGTTGCAATAACCAAGGGCGACCAGGAAAGGTGGGAGGCTGGTTTAAAGTATACTGGTATTTAGGATGCAGAGAGGGGGGACAAGTAGAAAGTGTTTGAAGTTAGTGGTGCCTATTGGTT
>PVJC01039667.1:0-16159 GCA_004026665.1 Murina feae | reverse complement strand
TGAAACCCTTACAGCTAACCACAGCTGGCAGACTCCACCTCCCCACACCACCTCCTCAACCCTGCTGCCTGCAGCCTCTTCTCCCACCCAGCCCTGTAGGAGTGAGTCTGTGGGGTGCAGATGCACAGGTGTACTGGTCCTTGAGATGCCCCAGGGATCCCATATAGTACTTCCTATAGGCCCAACAGCACCACTAGGAAGTTCCTGAACTCGGCCTGCCTGCATGGGGATCCCTGTTCTTTGGGGGCAGCTCATTTAGAAGCTATTCCACCTCCCCATCCTCCCCTTTATCCCCCCCGCTCCAGGACCCTAGGCAGGCACTAACATCAGATGGGTAGACCTTGTTGCCAGACTTGTCAAGCACATCGATGGTAATTTCATATAGGCGTCCAGTCTCCAGCACCCACCTGTCTCCAGGGTGGACTGTGAACCCTGTAAGAAAGGCAAGGGTAGCATCACATGACTCAGACCACAGGGGCATACAGGATGGGACCAAGCACCATTAGCATGAGGGCCCACACTGCTTACCTGGAGGCCCCACAACCACCTACCTGGAAGGGCCCAGACCACTTAACTGAAGAGACATACAAATGCTCAACTTAAAGGTACCTACAACCACTCACCTGGACGACCCACATCTACTTACCTGGAGGGCCCACAACTACCTATCTGGAAGGGCTTAGACCACTCAACTGGAGAGAGCTTTAACTGCTCACCGGAAGGGTCCCATAGCACTCACCTAGATAGCCCACAGCCTCCATGGAAAAACTCCAACTGTTAATGACTGTGGGGTCTGATGCTGGGCATCAGCACTGAGCCCTACAAACCTGAGCTGGTCTCTAAGATTCCCCAGGACAATCCCACACTGACTGCCCAAGTCTCACTCAAACTTGACCCAGTCCATAGTAGGTCAAAATCCCATACTGGTATATACTCTGAATACACAGTAGGCCCACTCTGAATCCATGTGAGTCTATACTCTGAACCCATAGTAGGTCTATGCTCTGAATCCACAGTTGTCTATGGTCTGAATCCAACGTAAAGATACACTCTGAATCGACAGTGAGTCTATGCCCTAAATCCACAAGGGTCTACCCTATGAATCACAATGAATCTGTGCTCTGATACCACAGTGGGTCTACAGCCTGAACCCACAGTAAGGCTATACTCTGATTCCACAGTGAGGCTATCTGCTGAATCCACAGAAAGGCTATACTCTGACTCCATAGTGAAGCTATCCACAGAATGCACAGTGAGGCTATATTCTGAATCTACAGTTGGTATATGCTCTGAATCCACAGTGGGTCTACATTCTGAGTCCACAGTGAGGCTATACTCTAAGTCTACCCTAGGGCTGCACTCTGAATGCACAGGTTTATGTGTGAGGCCTGGCACTGGATACGTTCCCTAAGTGAGCCTGCACTGCTTCCAGGCCCCCTTCTTTGTTCCCACAGGAGAAGCCACACCAGCTGCCTGCTGTCCCCTGTGATACTATGTGCTTTCTCATCTCCACACCATTATCCATGTTGCTCTCTAAGCCATGATGACCCACCAGCAAAAGCAGCTTCTTAGAAAAGGCCTGCCTCAGCTAAGCATATCCCTGAAGCCTTTCTCTGCACTTTCCTTAACCCTCCCAGCTGTCCTGTCACGCCTGCTGGCCTCTCCCCACAACCCCAAGCACCAAGAATCCTGTCTGCCTTCTGGAACACACTGCCCAGCATAGACCAGACAGCTGGGAGATGCCAAGGAGGCATTTCTAAGTAAGCGAAGCTCCTAAGACACGCAGGGCCATCCTGCCTGGTGTCACCACATCATCCACAGAGGTCTGCACCCAACAGCAATCTGACATGGCAGCTCACAAGAAAACTTTGGGGTTGCTGCACCATGTCACTGCACTCAACAGGTGAGCAAGCCCAGACCAAAAGAAGTGTTGCATTGGTGACCTGGAGTGTCCCGGACATATCTCAAGTCCTCATCTGTCATGGCAGCTCCCAGGCACTGGCTGTACCCATGGCTATGGGTTCCTCCCCTCCTCTCTGACAAAAGCTTCCCTTTCCTCCACAAGGAGACATCTACAAACTATCATGGTACCTTAGGGGCCCTTCTAACCTCCAAATGTCCATCCCCTGACCGGGTCTGCACAGAGCCCTGCTATGAAAGCCAGCAAGAGACAGACCTTCCCCACTCTACCCTATCCCATTTCTCTCCCTGATGAGCTGGGCACCTACCTGACCCCGTCTAGCCTCTGACAGATTCTGGGTTCGGACAGGGGAAGGACTGAGGAGCAGTCCTGGCAAGGGCAGGTGGGTGCTGATGGCCCCAAGCTTCCCAGCTGGTCGAGCTAGTCAGAGTGAAGCATTCCCTGGGGAGCTGTTACTTTTATTTTATTTTCCTAACTCGTAATAAAAAAAGAACAGCATCCAGGACCTAGGATGCCCACACTCACCCAAGTATCCGGGTTCCACCACGTAGATGGTGCTGTTAGGTAACCTGGAAGCACCCTGCATACGGATACCTGAATTCCTCATTAAGGAACAAAACACAAGGCGGTGAATAAACCAGCTGGCAGGCTTCAGCATGGGTAGGATGGCTCCCATCACCACCCATAAACAGAGGAGGGAGGGAAACTTCCCTGCCTAGTGTCAAGTGGGGCAGAGCCGTTTCCAGAATCAGAGCCACTCTGTGCTTTCTACACCAGCAAAGAGAGTCTCTGCAGAGGACACTGGAGGTACACAGACACCTCAACACATTTGAGACAAGGGATGGTGCCATTGTGGAAACAGCTTCAGCCAGCCCCTAGAAGAGTTCGCAGGCATTCTGGAGTTGGGAGTGAGGCTCCAGGCCCACAACCAACTCCCATGCGGGAACTTCTCCAGTAAGTCACCCAAAGAGGTGAGCAATCTTTCTGATTTTCAGACCTTGAGGGAAAACAGGGCTATTTTTAGCCTAGCCCAGCTTCCAAGGAGAAAAAGGTTCCCCTTCCAAACAGCAAATCCCCTGAGCATAGGACATGCATCGGGCATGCTATTCTGAGGAAAGGATAATAATCCCCGCACTGAGGACTTGCATGGGGCATGCTAGCCTGAGGAAAGGATACTCCTGTAGGCCAGGACCAGGCTGCTTTGTCCTAGCTGCACAGCAGTGACCGTCGTTGTGTCCTGAGCCAAGATAGCCACAGGCCGGCTGGGGTCTCCCGTAGGGCCCTGGATGTGGTCTTGAAGCTGCAGCTGGTACTGATCTGAAGGCATTGAGAGTTCTGGCCACCGTAACCCAAAGAGAGCCAGTTGGGAGAGAGGGAGCGAGAAGATAGAAAACGTCAGGAGCCAATGTGTCAATCACACCCTGAATCCCTGCTGCCAGTACAGCCACATGATATATTTTTTGCTTATTTTTTTCAACACTTTAAGTTTTAGTATTATTTCCCATGCCTGTGGAGAAAGCTGACACTTTCCATGAATCCTAGAGGTAATAAGCTTTTTGTGGCTGCCATATGCTGCTTTTTAAAATTTAGCACAGCCTCTGTCACAGGCCTTCTGCTTGCGGAATATCAAGGCCCTTTTGTGTTCACCGCAGAAGTGCACTCTGCTGCACCAAGAGTCTTGCTTTCTGGGTGGGGATCCTCTGGAAGTTTCCAGAAAAGGTGCTGGTTTGTGGTGTGCCACATGCTTTGGGGAGCTGAATCTAGAATATGCAGAGAATCTTCTATGTTGCTAATCCTGACAACCATCAATACTTTCCTGCCCCATGTTGTGTTGTGGAGAGAACTAGCTCAGCGGCACCAGGATGAAAACAATTTCCCTGGGAAAGAGCAGCTGACGGAATCTGCCCTCTCTGTCAACCTCCCGCACAAGCACTTTTGATCTAAGTGGCTACTGCTGACCAGGAAACCAAGATGGTGTGGGACTGAGCCAACGTTCAACTAGTATGTGCACATTGCCCCATTTTGTCCTCAGCAACCCTTGAAACAGGCACTCCCGGTGCCTGTATCTTGAGATGGGCGCGCTGTGGAAATGAAATGAGAAGCTTGGGAGTGGTCCCACAGACCTGGAACTGAGACCACCGAATTTTGCCACTCTGACACGCCTCTCCGCCAGTTTCCTGTCAAGTAACCCACTCACCAAGGCCAGCAGGAGTGGCCAAGTTCCAGCCCTCCAGCAAGAGAAGAAAGGGGCCATGGAGAATGCAGGACAACTTCCCTGCTCAGCCCTGGGATAAGTTTCAGCTGGAGCAGCCTTCAGAATGAATCTGAAGGGAATTCTGAAAGAAAGACATCTTGCCTATTTCCTGTACTGGGGAAACTTTTGTGTTCTGATTAGTCCCCAAGATTCTACCCTAAAGCAGAGGGTTCTCAACATGTGGTCCCTGGACCAGCAGCCTTACCTGGGAACCTCACATAGTGGGCCCTTGGGGATGGGGATCTGCTGAAGCAAACTCAAGGGGTGGCCCCAGTGCTGTAAACAGGCTCTCCAGGTGTTGCTGGCCTAGGGTTGAGTCACTTAAAGTACGTACGCTGCTCATTTCCTTGCCTCTAACTGGGGAGTCCGGCAGCGCTGTTGTGATTTGAGTGGAGTATGCACCAGTGTTCAGCATGTGGCCACAGTGTGTCAAGGATGCAGTCATAGTAAAATGAGATGGTGCCACTGCTCACTCAGTAGGGCAGCTTTCCTTTACGCTGCTCTCTGAAGCACTAGCTGCCTCCATGTCTAAAGTTCTCCAAATGAATACACTGACTCTCAAGGGACCTTGCACAACTCAGACATAACTATACAGGCCGCACAAAAGTAGATTTACAGTTATGAGCATGTGAAACAGTTCATTATTATTTTTTTAACTTAATTTTTATTGTTGACACTATTACAGATGTTCCCATTCTCCCCGCCTTTGCCCACCTCCACCCAACTACCCAAGCCCCTCATTCCCTCTGGCCAGCACCACAATGTTGTCTGTGTCTGTGGGTTATGCATATACGTTCTTTGGCTAATCCCTTCACCTTCTTTCATTTAGTCCTCCCTCCCTCATCCCCTCCATTCTTGTATTACTATTTATAAATCACTATATTACTGTCATATGAAAGATGATAAATCTACTTTTGCCCTACTACGTATATACAAAACTCTAAAATTATAAGAACGAGGAGAAGCCTAACAGACTCCTTAAATACCTCCTATAATGCAGAGCTCATTACTTGTCAGAGGCCCTGAATATGGGAGGCTTTTCAGATGTTAAGTAAGGGTCACTGTCCACTGTTCCTGGGGTCCCAGATCAGACATATTGCAGAGAACAGGTGGCCATCCTCAAGGCTGCCCTTACATTCTCCTAGGAAACATGGTCTCTGACCCCTCCCGCTGGCTCTCCAGGCGTGCTTCTAATTGTCAGAGTTCCCCGCCCCAGGTAGGGTCCAGGGATGACCATGAAATTGCTGGGTGGTGGCCTGAGCTCAGGATGGCATGGGCTCACTTCCTGCTTTGGACTCCAGCTCCTGCTCATGCAACCAGTGTGCTTTAGTTCTGAGCAGCCATGGTTCAAGGGCGGACTGGGTTCTAAGTCCCTCCAACATTGTCTTTGACACAGGAACCCAGCCCACATCCATCCATTAATGCAGCTGGTTTTCCAAACCTCAGGACACTTTATGTCAATAAGTTCCACCATTTCCATCACTCAAGTCTTTTTCAGATACCAATTTCATCAGCCAGCATGTCCTTCCCACATTTTGTTCTGTCTAATAATTTGGTTACTGTGCCCATCGTGTCTGCAAGCAATCCAAATGCCAACAGGACTGAGTAGAAACATCACCCTGAAAGCAACATAGACACCTGCTATAAGTACTAAGAACCCTCTCCTCCCTCACCGGGCCTACTGTGGGGATGTTCTCAGGGTGCACCCTGCGTCAGAGAGAGCCAGGCCCAGAGACAGGAGTGGCCTGTTCTCGGCTTCTGTGACCTTCTAAGGGTGCCACACAGTAATACTCCTCTCAGTCAAGGTGCTGTCTTTTCAACCAAGCTGGTTGAAAGCTGAAGTATGCAGCTTCTTAAACAACACCCTGCATCACAGGCATGCAGCCCCAACCTGGGGGAGGCGCCTGTCCAGACACAGGTCCAGGCCCTCAACTGATGGTCCCCGAGTGCATCACTTGTCAGAGACTCTTGTTCCAGAGATTCTTGACACCCTGTGCTCTAACCATGAAATGTGTAAACGCTAAACAAAATGACAATAATAATAATTCTTAGTAGGACTGGTGCTGCATTAAGAACACTCACCATATGAAATGTATCACATGTACACAGCTCTTCGAATCTCCAGAACAAATCTATATACATTAGTTTAATTTGCCCTCACAGCACAGGCAGAAAGGCCTCAAGGGCTCAATGGAGAAAATGAGTCTCAAAAGGGGGGTATGGCTTGCAAAGGCTGCTCAGCAATCGATGACAAATCAAGAGCAGAGCTCAGTCCAATGTGAAACTCACGGATAAATACCCAGAAGAACTGGAAGCAGGGTCTCAACTTTATATCTGTACGTCCATGTTCACAGCAGCATTATTCACAATAGCTAAGAGATGGAAACAACCCAGGCATCCACTGAAGGATGACTGGGTAAACAAAATGTGGTACATCTACACAATGGAATATTATTCAGCCTCAAAAAGGAAGGAAATTCTGACACATCCTACACCATGGTGAACCTAAAGGACCTATGCTACATGAGATAAGCCTGTCACAAAACAACCAGTACTGTTTGATTCCACTTACTTGAGGTACTTAGAGAAGTAAGTTCATAGAGACAGAAAGCAGGAGATTGGGGAAGGGGATGGAGAGTGTTTCATGGGGACAGAGTTTCAGCTTTACAAGATGAAAAGAGTTCTATGGATGGATGGTGGTGATGGTTATAAACAATGTGAGTGTACTTGATGCCACTGAACTGTTAAAGTGGTGAATGTTATATTATGTATATTTTACCTGAGTCGGTGACTCACCTGTAATCTTTCCTTGTCTGATCTTCTGCACCTTGTAGCAAATGGAGGTCCCCACCAGCAGGTAAACATCATAAGCTGGGTTCAGAAGGATATTCTCCAAAATCAGTAGCCTCACTTCTGCAGCATGGACATTCTTGGCATAAAGAAGAGGGTAGAACAGGTGAGGTGGGGTCAGGGACAGGAGAGTGGGCGTGGCCAAGAGAAGGAACCTTTAGAACATTTCAGTATGTTCATGTGAGGACAGGGAAGGTAGGGGTGAAAGAATGAGGCAATGCCTTCAGATTCCAAAGCCCCAGGGGAGCCAGGCTTGTGCCATAGGCATGCATTCAGCACTCCCTCTAAGTGTGTTACAGCTCAGTTCACAACAATAAAAATTAAACAGAACGCACAGTGAGGAGCCAGGAGTGATTTCCATGGATACTGTGGTCACCAGGGGCTCAGGGGCTCTCTCCACAGAAGGGTTGGGAAACCTGAGGCCAACATGGAAAGGGGAGGCATGTGTCCCTGAGAGCACTCAGCCCGTTTCTGGGCCCATCCCTGCCCAAGGCGAAGCCCCACCAAGGCCTCCTCCTCAGTGACTCTGAGTGGGAGAAAGACCACATGTGTGGACTGCAGCGCACCATCGCCGGCGGGTTCTATGGGGCCCGTGCCTTCCATTGCCATCTCACTGCTTGGCAACTCTGCAAGTTGGAGAAAACTGATGGCAAAGCAGATGATTCCCATCCACAGACATGGAAACCCATTTTCCCTAGGGGGAGGGGGTGCAAATGATTACTGTCCAATGGATATTGACCAGATTTGCATCTGTTCATAAATTATTTGGGTTCTCTTTTGACTCAGCTGTAACATTTTACAGGTTTCCTGACTTCACAATAAGTTAAATAATATCCTTGACTTGTTGAAAAATCAAAGAACATACAGAGCCCCTCCCTTGCGCCAGGCTTTGTGGTGGGTGCCTCCCAGAAAGGCAGACAGGGAAGCCCTTTACCAACACAGGCAGGACAAAGGACCTGTCCATCTCAGCCCTGCACACCATCCGAGGGCCCAGTGATCCTAAGAGGCAAACTGTTTCCAAATGCTAAGAGCATGTCAGCCCTGTGCCATGGCACCTCCCATGTTTCCAAAACCCTCCAGGACCCCCAAATACTGGCTAATCTTCCAGAGACTGAATGTGGGGAGGCTCCTTTCATCTGTCACTTTGCAGATTAAAAGGCAGATGAAGTACCATTACCTTTCTGCCTGTGACCCAGAAACCAGGCCAACAAAAGGAAGAGCCCCAGTTTGCAGGCAGGGCAGACATCTTCCCACAGAATCTGGAAAGAGCCAGGACTGTGACAAAACCCACCCTTTTCCTATCGTACCCCTCTCACTCAAAACGAGGCACTGATGGGAAAGTAGGTGCTGGTGAAGCCGGGGCAATGCTGGGGGGGGGGCGGGAAGGAGGGTGAGCACTAGTCCCCCGCAATTGGAACGGCCAGTCTCAAGGTTTATGTTGGGCAGAGGAAGAGAGAGCATGGAGGGCAACTCAGGATTGTTCGCAGAGTCCCCAGTGCTTGGATGTGTCCCTATATTGGCACAGGGGGTGGTTGTTGAAAGTAAGCTAATTACGGAAAATCCCAGTGCTCCTGAACTTCCTTCAAAACTGAGAATGGAACAAATGCTTTGTGACTTCAGATGGTGCACTCTGGTGCCTCAACTACCTCTGCCAAGCTGTGGCCCCCAAACCCAAACCAAACTAACAAAAACATGGAATCACACCTTGAAGTTCCCCTTTCATGACAGTGAAACTTTCACAGCAGGGCATCTCACTTCCATGAGGAAATGTGCATGAGCGGTGAACAGGCATCCTGCCTCCACCCAGGAAGCCCAGCACCTCCTGCACCCGGGCCCACCTGATACACGGCCTCCTGGATGCGAGCCTTGAGCCTGGCGCTCCCAGTCTTCATCCCGGACACCAGGACGGTGTCCCCTTGCTTGGCCACCTTCTCCATCTCTGATATATACGAAGGAGGTGTGTAGGTAGACTCCAGGAATGGGAGGATTCTGGAAAAGCACATGTCATCAGACCTGATGTGTGGAACCAAAGAGCCTCACAAATCCACTGTTTATCAGGACTCCTGGTAGGTACCACGTGCTGAAATGAGAGGTGTTGCCCTAGTTGATGCTGCTTAGAAATGTGTCCCTGAAACTTCCTATATCAGACTTGCCAACATCCTTATGAAAATTGCACATTCATGGACCCTGGTCCAGGTCTTTGTTTGCATGAGCCTGGCAGACTGCACAGAAAGGGCCCATGAATCAGAATTCCCTGAACATCTAGCATGCACCAGGTCCAGCAGGGGCTCTGAACATGGTCCATGTGCTGACCAACAGGGCCACCCTTGGAGGGAAGCTAATGCTCAGAGGGTCACATTGCTTCACTAAGACTCCAGGCAGGAAGTGACCAGGTCGGGCCTGGAATCCAGACCTTTGATTTCCAAGCCCATGTCCCAGGCTTTATGAGAAACCAGCAATTCCAGAGCTCTTCTAGGTAACACATTGATGGTCCCAGTCCCAGGAAGAGCTCTGGCCTAGGAGGGTGCCTAGGGGTGCAGGGTCAGGACATGAGGGTGTCTGCCAGGAGATACTGTGAGCCAAGCCTGGGTGTGTCTTAGAGCCCTAAGCTAGACCTTTAAAGGGACAAATACCGGACTCTTGGCTCCCCACAAAATACTTACAAATTGCAAGGGGGTAAGAAAGTGACTTCATACTGGGACAGTAGGCAGACACCCAACCCAAGTGATGACAGTGATGGACCAACATCAACATCAGTGATGGACCAGCAAAATCGTAACACGATATAATTAGAAAAATACAGAATTTCATCTTTTTTATATTCCTGCCAAAGATGCAAAGCTCTGAGTCTAATTGGGAGTGAACATTAAACAAATCCCAAATGAGAGACCTCCTACAACATAACTAGACTGCAGTCTTCACACATGCCAAGGTCCATGAAATGGTTTCAGGCTGATAGAGACTAAGTACAGGACAACATGGAGAGACTCTGGGCTGGGTTTTTGCCATAAATGATGGAACTGGAGTAACTGGTCAATTTGAATGAAGACTTGTATGCATCAGTGTTTATTTCCTAACTACAGGCCTGATGCACAAAATTCGTGCAAGAGTAGGCCTTCCTTTCCCCGGCTGCCATTACCGGCTTCCCTCTGGCTGCTGGCAGGCACCTAGGACCCAGGCTTCACTCCAGCTGTCAGCAGGCACCTGAGAACTGGGCTTCCCTCACAGCCCTGGCTTCATCCGGAAGGATGTCCAGAAGGACATCTGGTCTAATTAGCATATTATGCTTTTATGATTATAGATTTTGGTGAGTATGCTGTGGAGATGCAGGAAGCACCCTTCGTGGTAGTAAATGCACATTTAAAGTCCTCACGGTAATGGGGCAACAGGCTGGCAAACTGCTCTTCTAGGGCAGCAACTTTCATCTTTGTCATCTCATGGCACATAAACAAATTACTAAAATTCTGTGGCACATCAAAAACTATGTTATAATTTTTGCCAATTTGACAAAAAAGAGGTATAATTTTGATTCATTCACATCAGTTAGCTTTGTTGGGTTGGCTGTTGTCATTTTTTTTCTTGATGATCTAAGGGAATGTGCCCCTGACTAAACATTCAGCTACTGCATGTTTTAAAAATTATTGTGGCACGCCACTTGAAAATCACTTGTTTAGGGAAACCACCTTTTGTACTGTACTTGCAATTTTTCCATAGGCTGAAAATGGCTGCAACATTTTTTTTTTAATCAAGTTTTCCTACCCCCAGAGGGATTATACTCTTTTAAACGTACTTGATAAAGCATGAGACAATGCAGTATCACTGAGGTAAAGCCCAGGCCTGGGTCTTTGCTCCCTGGCCCACAGAGCCTGTGGGTGTGATAGATGCATACACATGCTGTCCACAGATGGTAGCCACTGACTACACAGTGATGCGCACAGCAGATGCAGCTAGTGTACCTAAAGATCTGGGCTCCTCATTCTACCTAACGTAAACGCAAACAGCCAGGATGAGGTGGTGGCTACCATATTCATAGATCTTGTTTAAATTCTAACTACGCCATTTACTAATATGAGACAAAAGGCTTCAAACTCAGTTTCTGTCTGAAAAGTGGAGAAAATGGTGGTACGTAAGCTCACATAGCTATTGGGAGGAGTGACTGAGTCAAAATAGGTGAGGAATCCATCTGTACTCTGGTGCTGGGAACACAGCCTCTTGCATCCGAGAATGTCCTCTTAGCTGGAACCTGTCTCCCCATTAACTGTCCCCCAATAGGAGGCTGCCCTCTGGGGACACATAGAACCCTTCCCAGTACCCCATTACCAGGGACAAATTTTCTCTTCTATAGTTGGACACCCAGCCTCCTTGACAACTGCTCACAGAACACACCCAATGGGCTGCAAAAGCATCAAAATTCCCGCACAACTGTGTGGGCCAAAACGCTTTTTCCTAAATCAGTCATGGGAAATGTTGGCTGGTATACTGGCAATCACCTCTCACTGACAGCGACAATGACCACTATGAAAGTCTCGAACCCGCTCAGAGCAAAGCGACACCCACTTCCCGTTTCCCTTCACAGGAGAAGTAGTTCTCACCGTAGTGCATTGTGGGAGTCGGAGAAGCGGCTGGCCTCCGAGTCCTTCATGATTGTCCAGTCAAAGACCAGCCCAGCCAGGGTGCTGAATGTGTTCCCTGTAAGAGCAGATGGGGGAAGGGTGGTAAACATGTTGGATTAACTCGCTGGGGCCAAGGGAAGGGAAAGTCCTCAGGTCCCTGCAAAGGAGGCATGAGGGCAGTGGGAAATGGAGGCTTAAAGGATCAGGGTCCCGAGGCTGTGAGGGGCCAAGCTGGGATGTGAACCCAGACCTGTCTCAGATGAATGCTGTGTGCTTCCCGCTGTACCTCCCCCTTTGCTCACAACAGGTTCAGTGTAGTGCATAACACCATCACCCCTAGCGCCTGTAAGCGCTTTACCGTTTAGGCAGCAGCTCTTGAGACCTGATTCATTCATTCCTCCTACCACCTCTCTACACAGGGAAAGAAACTTCAAGAGGCAGATCGCCAACCTGCTGGCTGGCTTCAAATGGCTGGGGGATTCTTGTCTCTTCACCTTGACACTGAGACCCCTGGGCTCCAGGGTGGGGCTGATGGAAAGCCATGTGCAGCTGGCCTTGCTCTTGAAAAGTCTGAAGGTCCAAGCTCCTGGGCTCTATTCCTTCCTGTGAGCAGTAGCTGGTTGGCTCAGCCTCTCTAGAAGGGACATGATCACAGGTGTGCCACATTCCTCACCACACCCTGTGGTCCCACCTCCATCATCTATATTCCCTGCCTGTCCAGCCTTCCAAGAAGAGCACCTGGAGCCTAGAAAGGTGTTTTCCAGCACACAGGGCATGGTGTTTAAAGTGAGACAGGACTGGGATCCTGTACCCCACACCTCTTGTGAGGTTTCAGAGGTGGAGTTAAACAGTGCTTATCAAAAGTTCCACAAAATTGTCACTGCCATTACTTTTCAGGGCATTTATTATGAAGAAAGACCATTCCTTACCATTCCTTAGATGTCTTTGCATCAACTTAGCAACTGATAGGAAGAAGGGAAGAAAAGCCCATGCACAATGGACACAAGCTTGGAGCTTCAAGGGAGGACCCAAAATACCCAGCTGCTGTGAAAACTCACTCAGTTCTCTCACGAGTGGACAATGAGTAACATACAGGGTGCAAAAGGGAACAGGACAGGGCAAAAACCAAGGGAGGGAGGCAGCTGCAAGGACCCTGTATCCTCCTCCCAAACAAACTGGATCCCAGCCTAGCAGGCAGGAGAGCCATGTTCTCAGTGCCGGCGCATGGCCCTCCCACTACACAGAGCATGGTCAGCTGTCAGTGCTGTCACTCACCAGGAACTCAGGAGGACAGGACTGTCCCACTTATCTCTGTGGTACCTTGGCAGGGCCTGACACACACTGTAGGTGCTCAATAAATGATTTTGAGCAAACAAAAGGTAAAGTCTGTGATTTCTTAAACCTCAAAACATTTTGACCAAAGTAACCTGTCTCCCCAGTATTTGGGCATTAGGTAAGAAGGTAGATAGTAAAACCCATACCAATGAAGCATGTTGGCTGCAAGAGTCCAACCCAAGGACACCACTCCCTGCTGCAAGGTCCTACACCTTTCCTGCTCACCCAGTGAGGAGCAGCCCACCACAACCCAATATAGCCCATTCCTCTGTTTAACGGTTCTGACTGTGAGAACCTTCTCTTGCCCACTGAGTCAAAACAGGATGCCTAAAGCAAACTCCCCACTTCTGGTGGCAGAGCCAAGCATGATGACTCTACAATCCACTTAGTTGGGAGAAGAATGGATTTCCCTATTATCAAAGCAGACTGTCAAAGCATGACCAGAAATTCAATACAAAAGCTTCCTTGGCACATGTCCATTCAAGCATCACTAAAGTGTACTGACCTACCAAGGTCACCTCTGAGCACCACTTTTCTCACTATAAAATAAGAATAAAAATACCAATGCACAGGGTTGTTGGTAAGATCAAATGGTGAAAGGGCACCGGTGAGGTGCCTAAGGCAGCACTGGACAGCCCCTGCGAGCAAGTACTATTCATGATGGCCTTCTGAGGTCAAGACTGAGGCTGGGGGAGGCCTGCTGGGGTCTCTAACATGAAAAATGGCAATAGGAAATTTGCTTTCATATAGTTCTGATTTGCTGCCCCACCCAGCCTCTCCTGCATGCCCACCATGCTCAAATGGGAGGACAGAGGAATGTGTGGCACCTCTCAGACTGATGCATGCAGCAGGAATATGTGGGACTGGTAAGGTAGGGGGTGGGGAGTGTCAAAAAAACTTCTGCCTAAAGTTTTGCTTTTTCCATTCCAAAAGTAGCTATTAGCATGTACTATGTGGGACAGACTAAGCCCATGACCTTGCAATCTCTCAGCCAAGTGTTAATATTGAGGAAGAAAACCCAGAGTCCAATCTCCGGAGGCTGTACCTCCCCTGTCCTGGTCTGGGGGCAACAGAAAAACATTAAGCAATTCAATTGAACAAATCTCTGATGAATGCCCACTGGCTGAAAGTCCAGTGTCAAACACAGAGAGGCCAGAAGAATGAGGTCAGCCCTGGTCTGCTCTGTAAGCGCTGGACTAGACAATGCAGAGTGAGAAATGCCCACACCTAGTAGTGTCAGGAGAGAGGGACAGATTTCACCTTCGTGGTCAGGGAGAGCTCCCTGGGAGAATGTCTAAAAGGGAATGTCCAGAGGGACCAGGGCTTTTGAAAGCAGAAATAGGAAGAAATGCTGGAAGGTGGTCTGAGAAGAACATGCAGCATAAGGAAAGGGGAAGGGAAAAGGAGGGGGACATCACTGGTGACCTTGAGCTAGCCTAGTTTTGCCATGTATGAGGTATGTGGGGACTGAAAAACATTAGCTCGAAACAGTCACTCTGAAGATGCCCTTGGGCCAAAACGATGGCCCCCCGGCCCTGTGTAGAGCCCATCCAGGAAACACACTGCAGCAGGAAACAGGCGATGCGCCCTGAGGGACACCCACACCCAGGAAACACACTGCAGCAGGAAACAGGCGATGCGCCCTGAGGGACACCCACACCCAGGAAACACACTGCAGCAGGAAACAGGCGATGCACCCTGAGGGACACCCACACCCAGGAAACACACCGCAGCAGGAAACAGGCGATGCACCCTGGGGGACAAGAGCTCAAGCAACAAAATCAGACATCGTGAGTTCCCACCCATACTCTGCCACCCATAAGCTGTAGGACCTTGAGCAAGTTACTTAAGCTCTGGGCCTCAGCCTCCTTGTCTATGCAACAAGCATTATCCATTGAGAGTAAATGACTGCACTTGTAAAGGGCCTGACACAGTGCATGGTATACAGAAGGCACCTAACAATGCTTCTTGAGTCATAAGCAGAGTCTTTTTGACAAATACCCACTAGTCTAGATAAGATGTGTCCCTTCTGAGACTGTTATGTCCTCAAAGGTTACAAAGGTCAAGTTCTTCTTGACAAAGGGCACTGTGGCTAGTAAAGAGGACACAGGCTCAGGGGGAAAAAAGAAGAGATAACTGAGGTTCTGATCCAAGGATTTCTGGGGAAGGTTAACCAACTAGAAAGTGTGACACCCTCACAGTGAACAATGAGGAAGGGAGTGAACCACCTGCTTACTGCAAAGCAGTAAGGGAGGATTGCACAGATGCCCCCCAGAATAGTTCTACCCCTTCCAAGGGACATCTGGCTAGAGATATGTTTGGTTGTCACAACTTGGCAAGTTCTGCTGGCATCTAGTGGGTGGAGGTCAGGGATGCTGCTAAACATCCTATGAAGCGTTAGACAGCCTTTTGCCATAAAGAATTATCTTCCCTTGAATGTCAATACTACCTATGCTGAGAAACCTCCATCTAGAAACATTTTTAAAAAGCAGGGGCTAGAGTGGTCTGGGAAGATTTTAAAGTCAAGATGGGACTTCGTTTGAACTTGAAATTTTAGAAGATCCTTCATCTAAAAAGGCATCTTGTGTCTAACTTGCTTTCTTCAACAAGAATCTTAACCTACATACTAGATTCAACAGGGTGATCACTTCATGAGGTATATAAATGTCTATTCACTATGCTATACACCTGAAACTATTTTTAAACTTTTTAAAATCATTTTCAATTTCAATTACAGTTGACATACATTATTATATTAGTTTCAGGTGTACACACCAGTGATTAGACATTACATAATTTACCAAGTGATCCATCACAAATCTCACACTCATCTGACACCATACATTTAAACTAATAAAAGTGGAATAGTAAAATTAACCGTTTCTCCGGGACGCCCACAGCCAATCAGAGCGACTGTATGCAAATTAGCCCAGCCAACATGGTGGCCGCCACTCACAGACCTGAGTAAACGTTTAGGCAGCATCGGTTGCAGCAGGAGCGAAAGCGAAACTACCTGCTCGCTGGCTCCTTAGCCTTTGGCCTGAAGCAAAACACACATTTGCAACAATTAAGTGTAACAAGGTGAGGCAGAGGAGGCTTCCTTAGTAAAAGGCCTCGCCTTAAAGGAACAGCATCAATTATAGGAGATAAACTCCAAAAACCTGCGTCCAGCCGGCCTTGCTGGGA
>PVJC01039666.1:0-16163 GCA_004026665.1 Murina feae | reverse complement strand
CCTTCCTTCCTTCCTTCCTTCCTTCCTTCCTTCCTTCCTTCCTTCCTTCCTTCCTTCCTTCCTTACCACGTTAAGCGCGCCATGTCATTCCCGGTGACTGACACTATCCTTTCCATCCAGACCTCCTCAGTCACTGGTGCAGCCAGTATATTGGTGAAATCGGATTTCGCATACGGAAAGGAAGACGAAACAGGCTTGGCGCTTAACGTGTTATAAGAAAAAACCTAATGTTACAATTTCCGGAATGAGTCTGCTGGGGAAGCTGGTCTTGGGTGAGCATATGTGATGGGAAGAACTTCCCTGGAGACCTTCATCACACTCAGGCTCCAGGCGTCATCGTTCCTCCCACACGCCTCACAGAGACTCTCCAACTCAACTGAGCTCAGGGCAACCTTTGCATGTGAATCCCTTTCAGTTATAAAAGATTTCAAAACTTCCTGTGCGTGTATGTGTGCATGCAGTGTGTGTGCATTTGTGTGTATGTGGGCGTATGTGTCTATATTTTGGCATGAATGTGGATTCAGATACTATGCAGTCCATTTTTACATATTCAGTTTCACTTATTTTTATTTTTTAAATTAATGTTTTGTATTGGCTCAGCTCATTATTTCCAAGCGATTGTGCACTCACATGTCTTCGGAGTATGATCTCTCCCAAAAGGGAATTTTCCTGCATCTTGAATAAGCAACAGATGTTGAATGTGAGGGTGCTAGAGTGGAAGGGGATGCACACAGAAAGATGAGCGGATGTATTCTGCAGGCTGACGGGACTGTGAGATTGAATAGATGTTCAATGAAACGTAAGAAATGGAAGAACCAGAATGTTATGTGATACTTGCATTGTTTTCAATTGATCACAAACAGTGTCACCACTTTCGCCTCAGAAATATAGTTGATGCAAACACGAGGGCCACTGATCCTCTGCTTTTGCTAGGCAGGGAGGAAAAAAGAAAGTCTTGTCAGTTATCATAATGTCTTTAAGCCAAAGCTTTAGGTTTGAAGATCAAAAGAATATCAAAGATATTATTGGGGCATAAAGACAAAAGTGATCTTTTAGGAGACGTGTTTTATGGGCTCAAATTTGCATCTGCAATTGTTCTGATAGCCAACACTGACATGGGTGAAGCCTACCTCTGACCGACCGACTCTGCTAAGTGTGTGTTTCTCAGCATCTGAGGCTTCCTGGTGAGGTTCCAGAACTCCCTCAGAACATACTCCTGTGATCCTCTTTGAATATTTCAAAGGACAGGAAAGCAGGGGCGGGCCCTACATCAGGCAGAAGGTAGTGACATCCTGGTATCAAATGATCTGGAAATGATTACAGAGGGCTGCCAGGAACTTATATCTGTGTAGCTTGTGAACATACAGAACTTCTCAGCAATATGAGGGCACTGACAAAGCAGACAATACAAAACCCATTTACAGTTTTGGGGAACTATGCCTAAAAGATGTTAAATTAGTTATTTCAGATCACAGATTTAGTAGGTTGTAAAGCCAAGAGTGCTGGCACCTTGGACCTATGCTTTGTCCAAAGTTGAATCCAGCTCACCCTCAACTGTGGCGTGATCTGCTCATGCCCTGACGCCCTGACACCCAGTGACTGGGCTCCACCTGAGACCCTCTGGGCATGGAATTTGGACTCTGCATTTTAAACAATTTCCCCAAGGAATTCTTTTGCACATGAAAAGTCTGAGAACTTCTAAGCTTCTAGAATCTTTTGTTCTTCAAAGTATAATCTATGGACCAGCTTTGGACCAGCATCACCTGGGAGGTGGTTAGAAATACAGAATCTCATGCCAAATCCCAGACTCAGGGAATCAGAATCTGCACCCTAAGAAGATTCTCAGAGTCACAGATGCATTCAATTCTGAGAAGCACTGATATAACCTGAACATTAAAAGCTAATAAATGTCTTATCAAACTGAGGAAGATACATTTGGGATTTAATATATCTGACTTTTGGTTTTTCTCCAAATGAAGCTCGAGTCAGCTGTCCTCATTTCTGTGTCTGCCACAGGATGGGGCAAGGCCTGTGTTAGAGGACCTGCTTGGTCTGACTACTTATCAGACAAGCTTATGGAAAATGCTGCTCCACTATCCAGACTGCTGAAGCAGTGAGGCCCATCAGATATGAAAACTCTAGCTATCTTATTATCTCTGCATGCAGTCTGCTACACAAAACAGAACCCCGAGATAATCCTGATCAGCATTAATCGCTGAAACTTGAGGATGGAGAAATGGAGCAAGTGGAAAATTCTGGAAAGGAGACCTCAGGTAGGAATTGAAATTAGCAACAATAGGAGGTACTGCCTGTGCTTCCTATTCTGGAGAACGCCTGTTTTTAAAACTATCATAGTGCTTAGAAACCTATCCACTGAGGATAAGATCTCTGAGGAATGACTTGTGATAATTGGCAAAATGAGCAACTTGTTATCCTTTTGGGGAATTTAATAGTTGTTCCAGGAAATACAAGTGTTTTCCATCTCAGGAATTCCTAGGATTTAATGTTGTTTTAGGAATTGGAAGTTCATTATGGAGAGAGAAAACACAGCAGCCTTCCTGAACTATTTCCATCCAGTACATAATACATGATTCATATATGATAGGTCACCTGTGAAAAGTTATATCAAATCACCATCAGACTTATTTGGCAGGATGTTTCTTGGCCGATGCAGAGTGAAAGAGTATGATTCAAAGGGCCAGAGGAATGAACTGTGTTCCCAGTAATTCCTAGCAGAGGCTGGGTAAATTTAACTTTACCTAAAATATTCTGATTGAAGAAAGAAAGAAATCTACACAGGAAGAAAGTGGTAAATATACAGACCACAAAGGAATTCTGGAAAACAAGACTAATGAAAAATATTACTTTAAATACCTATATTAAGTGTTTAATTTAAAAATTCCCTCAACTATTGGAGCTCCCCAAATCCTGAGGACCACGTAATCATGTTTCCCAAAGGACTACATGCTTTATATTTAATTTCAAATAACTCGGTGTTTAGAGGTTGCTTCAAATTTAATCTTAAGGGGCAATTCTAGAAAAATGGAATGGAAGAGGCTATTAAATCTATTTTGAGGAAAAAGAATTCCTAACAAAGCAACCAGATTCTAGAGCAGCATTTGCATACCTTTGAAAAGTTAAAACAGACAGTATTAAATTTGTAAAAGCTTACATTGTAGAATGTGGAATTGGTTAATATCATTGTGGTCAGGAAGAAGGAAGAGAGTGTTACATTATTTATCCCAGGACATTTGAAGGCAGTTTTTTGTGTGTGTTTTTTTCTCTCAGCTGGTTCATTTTAGTGTTAATGAGCATTAAGCTCATATATCAAAGAGAGAATAATAAACCGCTAAATGTCAGCCCAAAGGAGGTCTTTATTTTTCTACTTGAAGCTGTGAGGCAGCGAAGATAATTTAAGATATGAAAACCAGGAAAATTACATGAAGATTCATAAAGGGGAATTGGAAGAGGCATGAAATTGCAGAGCATTTGAACAAGAGAGTGTTCTTTCTACCTGTATATTTAGCGCGCAACGCGGAGGGGAAAGAATACTTTAAATAATTGACAGTGTGGAATTAGAAACTTGCAGTAAAAATTTGGACATAAAATCCCTTATGCTTGTCTTTGAAATGACAAATGTGAACATTTATCATTAGCTTTATCATGATCTCTAAGGATGAGCTGATTGATGGTTCAGAAAGTATGTTTTCTGTCTTGTACATGGTATCAAATTAGAAAAGAACAAATTAATGAAGTGTCATAGAGGGTGCTAGTAAAGGACTCAAATCATTGCAGTGCCATTGCTGAGGCTAACAATAGTGACTGGGCTTAAGAGGTTAGGGCAGAATAAAATATTCCTCTTGACGACAGCAAGAGCAGGTCTCTCCGAATGACAGTATCACAATGTACTCACTGAAAAGAAGCTTCATTTAGAACAAATTCTTCAACCTGAGTGACTCAACAAATTCAAGAGGGAGAGAGAAAACATTTTTATTCAAGAATAAAACATACCTGGTCATAAAGGCGTTCTAGAAAGGTCTGCATGCAGCTACTCTGGGTGGTTCTGGGCATATAATTTAGGAGAAAGTTGGAACATATTCAAACAAATGAGCAGGTTATCTCAGAGAGTTAACGGATGTGCCTTCTTTCTCTTTGACACCGAGGTTTTGTTATAGCTGCTTTTGTTGTTATGTGGTTATTCAGGGCATATCTCTACTATTCTTCCTAAATCTGATCACAGTTTCACTTTCTTGAAGCTGAAGTAGTCTCTGATTTTAAACTATGAGACCTAGAGAGCTGGAAGTGTACAACTAGGGAGGAAGAAGCCATGCAGAGAATTGCTGATGCCCAGGTCAAGGCAGACACACGCATTTGCAGGCTTTCTGGTCAACTTTGTGTGTGATGGGAGCAAGGTTTCCTGACGCTCAAACCTTCTATCATTGGGATTGATATGCTACCATTCAAAATTTAGTCCTTGAAGACTTTTTCAGGTCTTGCAGTTACTCATGTGCCAATAAAAGCTTATGAGAATGGCGATCTCCTATGTCTTTGTGAGTTCAGTTTTCAGCAACAGGTTAATGACAACTTGTTATATCACTGGTAGGGAGTAGGAGAGCCAGAAATTAGTTTATAATTTAGTTTGGGGTAACTAACTCATGGATTACTACCTGGGTTAATGGAAGGCTTTGAAGGAGCTACTTCCTTTTCTCATTCTCTTTATTCTTTCCTTCCTTCCTCATCTTGTTTTTAAGGGCTTTCCTAAGAAACCTGTGCTGCTCACCTACAGAAATGTCATGTGAAGTACACCAGTTATGAAGCACATGAAGCATCCTCATGCCTCCTTTTTCTTTGCTAGTCCAGCCTCTCACATTTACAGAGCAGAACCCCTGTTCTCTCAGGCAGCTCAGGTTACCTTACTCTTGCTAACAAGACAAGGTCTGATAGAAAATTCACTCTAAGCTGTTAATGATTTAATGTGTGCGCCTGCTTTATAGATAACTGTTACTTCAAAGAAGAGGAAAAAGAGCAAATAGGAAGAAGGAAGCAATGCTTAACCAAACTCAAGGGATAACTAATAAAAACCTTTCAAACATTTTCACACTTGCAAGAAGGAGACAATTTGGGATTATTATGGGTTCCCCAAATACTCTTTAAATAATTCGGTTTCTGTGTGAAGATAAAACAACTTGTATTTATGAGGACATTCATGTATATTTTACAGGGAGGTAAGAGCATTAATTTTTAAATTACAGTCATATTTTCATCTTAGTATAATTTTCTTTTTACAAAGCAGCAGTCTTCTAAAGAGCCCATTTCATTCTCAACCCTCAAAAATAAATTGATTTTGGGGCAAAAACACAAGAAATATTTAAAAACAAATGTATTCCCCATCTCAAATAAAAATAATGCAATGCAAAACTGAATAATATAAATGTTAATAATCTATTTTATGCTATAGTTTTCTTTTAGCTTGGATATACAAGGATGTAGCATACTTAAAGAATATTGATCAGAGAAAATTATGGGAAGTTGATGTATGATTATAACAAGGAAAAATGATTCTTTGGAAAATGATTTTCAGGACATAAAAATCTGTCTTTTTTAATTTAAGAAATCTGAATTAAGGTAGTGTCAGGAAACTGCAAACTTGAACTACTAATTGAGGGGAATTTGTTTAAAAAAAACCATTTATAGAAGGTTTTGTGGGGTAAACAGAGAATTCAACAAGGGATATGCAGTACCGAAGGGCCAGCAAGAACAGGCAAGACAGCACCTAGCTAGAGGAACTGCCTGGGCAGGCCTAATAGGCCCATGGCCTTGTGTACTGGAAGCAATTAAATCATGTAGAAGAGAGTTGGAAAAACAAAAATTTTAGGCAGTCTTACTCTCTTCCCATCCAGCTATTTCTTGCCCCTACTTCTCTTTGGCAAAAACCAAAAGGAAACCAAAATGCAAGTGAGCTTGTGGACAAAATCTATATAGACCAACCCTTTGGAGAACAGAGTTTGGTGGGAAAAGGTAGGGTGTGGATCCAGAGGGCCAAAAGGAAGCTATCCAATTCAGCTGCCCATTGTCATTGTCATATTATCAATTTAAATTCAATCTCCTTCCACTTTTATGCCTGAATTGCTCATTTTCCCATCTTCAAGACTAGTTTCGTTGTAGCATTGATGTTCTCACTAAGTTTTCAGACTATTTCTTTTGTTCTCATTTTGCCCTTACAATTTCACAAAATTTTTATCATCTTTCCTCTGACTAACTTATCCCTTGGTGCTGAGTACAATCACGGTTGCTATTCTTGGATTTCACAGCTGTTCTAGAAATTGGGAGGACTATATTCCATAAAATGTGTAATACTTTCTCAAATTACATTTATTGAGATATTATACCAAGAAGATAAAAGTTGGTTATTAAGAAACAGGTAAGCAAAAGATACACTAATTCAAACTATGGTTTGGACGCCCCTCCTTATGTTATGCAACAAGAATGAACAATAACAGGTTCGCAGCTTTCTCCTCTCCAGAATCCTGTGACAGTGGCCCAAATTTGCTCCCTGTCTCCTCCTTGAGAGACATCATGTTTAATTGATAGGAGAAATGTTAGGTCAATGTCCAGCATATGATGATAAAATTGTGAGGGTAGAAAAGAAGAATACACTTGCATGGGGGCTGGAGCTAGAGGAAAAGCTGTGAAAATTTTGATGAGGTTGTCTGAAATATCTGGAATATAAAAGAGTTAGATCGGAGAACAAAGAGGACTCCTGAGGACTACGTGTTTAAGGAATCACTGTTATTTGCTTCATACAGCAATATTTTCAGATGTTTTTTTTTTAATTCCTCTGGTAGCTAATTGTATTCCCTCAAACCATGCCACTGATGTAAATCAGGACTATGTACAGATCAAATTTATAAAAATTAGTCTTTTGGAAATTGTCACTGAGGTTCTAGATCTTCCTTAGACACATGGGTGTGTATAAGGAGGTCCTGCGAGGCTTAACTGTAGGATGCCCCTCAGCCAGGCTGTGCAGATAGACCACTAATGTGCTGCCAGAGAGACAGAAGCAGCATTACTGTGACTTGTGACGCAAGTGGGGTGTCTAGTGGCTGAATCCTCCAATGCAATCTCCCCTCCGCATGAGGAAGGCAACGCCTTAGGGAGGGAAGTATTAAATGCTAGAGTCTCATGTTTGTTTCCTGGGAAGTCACCCATTTCCCAGCTGGGCAAGTGTGTCTGAACATAAATTATTAATACGGACATGTCATAGATTTCTCCTCTCCTAATACTAATCCTGTTATTTTGAAATCAATTTCTCTCCTTCCTTTCCTCTCCTAGAGAGGAAGGATTCTTAGTGCAATTGATAACAAAAAGAATTTTCCCAAAGAGGGTTGGAGGTGGAAGCACGTTGGGGGAAAGCTGTAGTGAATTAGCTGCAAATTCAAAGATGAGTAGAACGCAAACAGACTTTAAATTAGTGTTTCTAAGGATTTCATAATCTCATTTAGAATTCTGGAAAAATACAATTTTATATTTTAGGTAATTTAACATTTTACTTTGATTTAGTCATGCAAAAGAAAAAATGTTCCTGGGAAGTAGCTGGGGGTAGACGGGAGCTAAAGGTCAACCAAGGACTAGCTCTCAAGGACTCCAGCTTGCAGGTGCTTTGCATATAGTTGTCTCTTCTGGTTTACAGAATTGTCCATCCTCATCAGTATTCTGTAATGGACCATATAAGTTCTGGGTTTACAAGATTTACAATAGAAACAAAAAAATACAGGCAAATGTTGTCTTTGGTGGCCTGGGTCTTATTTTTCTATGCATCTCTCGTAGAATCTGGGGCCTTTTTTTAATCAAACACCTTTAAATTTCTATAGCTTATATTTTGCTGCTCTTTGTGATCTTATAATCTGCATAGTGCTACTTGGGGAATTTTATTAATTACTTAAGACTTCACAGTTTTTGATTTATAAAATAAGGATTCTAATCTGTGAGCTCTAATTATTGTGTTGCTAATGAAGATCAAATGAGATAATGAATGAGAAAGTGTTCTGGAAATTGTAAAGTGCTGTAAAAATGTAATCAGTTAGGAGCAGAATTGTTTACAGCCTGGCAGTGAAACCTGGCTAGACCTTAGAGTAGGGGCAAGTTTCAAAAGCGCCATTCTCTGGGACTCCCCTCTAGAGATCTAATCTAATTGATCTGAGGTCTTGGCATTGGACTATTTTAGAAACTCCCCAGTATTTCTATTGGGCAGCCAGTGTTGACCAAATAAACCAATAGTTTCTTTCTGAGAAAGTGTTTTCCTTCCCCATGGTGTCTTTTTGTTTTGTTTTTTAGGTTTTACAGTTTAGGTTTCACCATGAATTGTGAAATTAGAGGCTTTGTCTTTTAAAGGAATTTTAGCTTTCATGAAGATACATACTTGCTAGAGTACCTTTGTAAAGCTTTTGTACCTCTCATAGGATTTGTTTTAATCTTTCACTTATGAGGGCTAACCTTGGAATAGTCATAGAAGTCATAATAAGAAAATGAAAAGGGCAGATTACTAGTTGAGTATACACTAGGAAGGACTAATATGAGGTATTTTAAGCCTCTGAATCATAAAAAAAAATTACAGTAGAATCTGTGATAAAAGCTATCTTTATGACCCATAGCTTTTAGACTATTCTGGTACACATTTACCGCCAAGAGTCTCATTTGCTGTCTTGCCTCCCCTCCCCAGCAAACACAGTCACATTGTTCCCTTTCTCTTTTGGTGCGTGAAGATAAAACAATCCAGCCATTGAAACAACTTGGTTGGAATTTTATCATTTCAATCATGAGTAGCTGTGTGCTGGAAAGAGCTTATTTATAGACATATATCTGTATATATGTATATGCATATGTATATATTTAGAATTTGATGTTTAACTTTAATCTTGACAATTGACATCAAGTTTCCAATTACTCTTTCTAAGCACCTGCATACTTTATTAACACATTTATATTTATATATTATTTTGATAAAAACATACTTCTACCTTTTAAATTGAATTTTGATCATCTATTTGTCTACATGATGGTGAAGACGAGTCTGAAAATTTCCAAAAGAATTCAAAATGGTCAGTCTAATCATTGCCAGCCATTACCATATCTGCAATTGCTATGCTGCTATGATTTAAATATCACAGTGATTCATCTTAAAAATAAAACCATTAAACATGGTAGATCTTGTCTTGTTTCCATAGAAAGTATTAGAGAAGTAATTTATTTTGTATGTCAATGTAATTGATTATATTGGAGAACTTTAGTGTTTAAGCAATCATGTATGCCTTGACTTAAGAGATTCTGAAATATAAAATGTGAATGAACACATCTGATAAACTAGTAACAACTATTTGCATTATGAAAATGATCTGCCACAGAGGTCTTTGAAAGTTAGCTCTGAAATTGTTAGGCTCATAAATTGCTGCTGACGTGGTCAATTGAAACTAGTGATTCATTTGTGGGAAAGTATCTTAAGAAAAAAAATTAAGAACCCTATAAGTAGGTACACAGATTTGTTCATCATCATATTATATAGAGTTTGGAAAAAAGGAAATGGCCTAAATATCTAAAATTGAACAATACAACAATTGTAAAATTTTAAAAATGAACACTTAATAAATCTGGAAAATTGCATATTTTAAAATGGTTAAGATAGTAAATTTCATGTTAGGTGTATTTTACCACAAGATATATATCTTATAAAATATGAAAGCAATACTTATTAGCATATAATATTAGATGAAGAGCAAAATAGATTATAAATGCAGCATAATTACAATCATGACAACTAAGCAAAGATAGAAAAAATCAGAAAAGATATTAAAAATCAAAATAGTATTATTTTAATTTTTCTTCTATTTAATATTCAAATTTTTAAAACATTTTAATAAGGAAATGAGCTTTAAAGCAAAATATACTAAAATAAATTGAATCTACGTACAGAGTGCATGGAACTATTTTAAATTATTCTTGTCATTAGTCCTATCACCTAAACAGGTGTGTAAAGAAACTATATAACTTACTTTTATTTTTGTACTACATGTTTCATGCAAGATTTTACTGCAAATAGACATTTTTAGATACAAACAGAGAAGAAAACTAGATGTATTAAAATTTGTGTGGGTGAGAGGCGAGGTAGTTATTCAGTATGTAGTTTGAAAAATAAGACGAAAATAATCAGAACAAGATGCTGCTGATAAAACTGGTGAAAGCATGGGAGCTACTTCTATTTTCTGTGGTATAGGGATGCCTCATCACCCGATAGTGCTGTGGAGTTCTTAATAAAACTCAAACTTACTATTTAAGCTCTAAAACTAAATAGCAAATAAACACTAACAAATAATCTGATAGGAACTTTTCTGAAATGTGTTACACACTTCCTTGCCTTCCTAAATGGTTTCCACTGAATTTAATCTGACCTTTTTGGTTTGACCTACATTAATGGCTCTACCCTGTTGAGCATGTGTAATTCTTCTGTTTTAGTAGTTGCTCTGTCTCTTTCCTTGCTATTAAATGTCACTTCTCTCACAGATGACATGAGTGGGCCTCAATAGAACTACCTCTTAGTTCCATTTGAATTGCCTATGTCCACTTTTCTCGGCTAGTTTACCTCTATACTAAACTTTTTTGAGCTTTGCATATCATCCTATATAATAAAAGTCTAATATGCTAACTGTCCAGTTGACTGGTCGGCAGGTCAACCAATCAAAGAATAATATGCTAATGATATGCTAAGGCCACTTAACCGCTCGCTATGATGTGCACTGACCACCAGGAGGCAGACAGTTGACCAGTTGACCAGTCACTATGACATGCACTGACCACAAACAGTCGACTGGTTAACCAGTCCCTATGATGTGCACTGACCACCAGGGGGCAGAGTTCTGACCAGTAGGTTAGCTTACTGCTGGGGTCCAGCTGATCTGAACTGTGCAAGATGGGCTGGACACGCCCTGGAGTACTCCTATGGTCCCTTCCCAGCTGGCTAACCTCCTGTGTTCCTCCCTGGCCCCAAGTGTGCACTGGCAGGGCCCATTGGCCTGACCTGTACCCTCTCGCAATCCAGGACCCCTTGAGGGATGTCAGAGAGCCAGTTTTGGCCTGAAACTGCAAGCCAGGCCTAGGGATCCTACTGGTGCACGAATTCGTGCACCAGGCCTCTAGTGTTGTTATTAATGTAAATCACTTGGAATCCCAAGGAATAAAGTGTGGAGAACAGCTATAGCATTTGGACAGGAGCAAGCCTTGGTCTGACTTGTGACAAAGCCACATACAAATCCCAGCTTGGAGGGCAAAGCCCTCCTAGCACAATTATAGCCAAAGGCTATGGTTGTAAGCTTGACCTTATAGTCTGACCCTGCAGTCCTAGGTAGCTAAGGGATGTGGGCTGCAGAGGGTGCAGCAAGTGCTGCCTAAACAAAGCTTGATAGAGTTCAGAGAATGTCAACAACAGGAAAGAAGCCATTTGAAATTTGCAAGAACATTGTAAACATCTTGCCCTTGTTTTGCTTTGTGTGATCTGACTATAAAATAAAGACTGGGATTACAGGCTATGTCACTGTTTCCTCATCCAGGCACAGTGACCCACCTGGTCTCAACTGTATTCTCTTGTCTGTCTATTTTAATCCTTCACTGCCCCTCCTCAGGTTCACCCCTGGCTGTGCTGGACACAGTTCAGTAAAGGGCTTGAGTTTTTGGAAAGTTCTTTGGACAGCCCAGAGGCTGTGTTCTTCATTATGCATGTACGACTATGTTTGGGATAGTCAGGCTTCCAGAAGTCTGGCTCCCAGATAAATAGATAATCACAGAACTATTGTAATACTGAAGTAGTAGAAAAGGGGGGGGGGGAATGGTGATAAACAAATTATGCCTTGTCAATATTGTCTTATGGGTAAAATGAAAGAAATTATCTAAAAAGGAAGCCAGGAATTGGAAGACTTCCAAATGAGCAGAAATTGGCATATGGAGTGATGAAATATAGAGGAGAAAAGGAAGAAGAGTCTTTTTAAAATCATTAAATCTTTCAGTATTCAATATGTGTGACACTTTACCCATAGCCACTGAGTATGGGTTTTTCTAAATGTCCAGCAAGCCATACTAAAGGAAAGAGTTAGGAGACAGACTAGAAAGTTTCCCCTAAAAATGAGAGGAAGAGACTAAAAGTTATAGAGTCTTAATAAAAACCTGACACTTCTAATTGCTATATTCTGAGACCAGTATCAGAGATATGATAGAAGACCTGTCCAAACTCATAAATTTAACAATTCCATCCATGCTGGCCAGAACAAAACAGTTATGATTCTAAGACTGGGAACATTTTGTGTCCATGGATTACAAGTTTTTGTTTTTGGAAACAAAGTCCAGTAGAAGAGGTGGGAGAAACGGGCATAACAAATATTTTAAGAAATAGTGTCTGAAAATAGCATGAAAATTTAGTGAAAAAATATAATATACATTGCAAAACTCAAAGAATCTCAAGCAGAATAAACACAACCACCTCTCAATATATCATAGTGCAGTTGCTAAAAACGAAAGGTTAAAGAGATCTTAAAAACAATAATAGTAAGAATTTTCACTGACTTCTTACCAGAAACTATAAGGCATAAGGCAATGGAATGGCATCTTTAAAACTGTATGTAGGCTGAGGGCCATGGGAGAAATACTGTCAGTCTAGAAGTCTATATCCAGTGAAAATACCCTTCAAAATGGTAGGACAAATTTTCAGATGAACAAAGTTGAGAGAATCCGTTTTCAGCAGATCTGCACTAAAAGAAATATCAAAGTGAGTTCTTCAGGCTGAAGGAAAATGATATCAGGTAGAAATGCAGATCTGTGTGAGGAAATAAAGAACCAGAAATGGTAAATATGTGAACTAGAATAAAATATATTTTTAAAAATTTTCAAATATCTTTAAAAGATAATGGACTATTCAAAGAAAAATAATGATGAAATGTTATTTTGGTACATTTATAAAGTATGTACCAAAATTTATGACAACAATAGCACAAGGAGGAAAACAGCATAAGTACAGGTATATAATTAATTAGATGGTTCTTATAGCATATGGAAATTAATAAGTTAGGGATACATATTTTAACCCCAATAAAATTACTCTAAGATAAAATTACAAGAAAATAGAGGACATATAATAGTATAATAAATAACAGCATTCAATATATATATATTAATCAATAATTTTCAGAACTAAAGAGAGATCAAGACAAATCTATAAATATAAAGACTTTAGAGCCTTTTAAAATTGTTGATAGATTAAGTAAACAAACAAAAGCTAGAGAAGATTTGAAATCTCTGTCAATCAGCTTGGCTTAATTGATATTCACAGAACACTAAATCCTTACATAGTAGGATACACATTCTTTGAAAGTGTATGTTAAACATTCATTAAGATTTGTCTAAAATTCAAAAGATTAAAAATTGGACTTCATCAAAATTTAAAATTTTTAGAAAATGAATAAGCAAGATACATACTAGGACCAAATATCTGCATTATTTATATTTGACTAAGAATCTGTATCTAGATTAGGTTAAATACTACTAACATTCAGTTATAGTAGAAAAACAACCCCCCAAACAGGCAAAAACCTGAATGGACATTTCAAAAGAATGATACATAGCAAATAAGCACATGAAATATGTTCACCATCATTAATTATCAGAAATATGCAAATGACATAACATGTAGAATGGTATAAAATTGAAAATACCAAGTATTTTTGAGGATGTGGAGCAACTGCAACTCTTCTGTATTGCTAGTGGGAATGTAAAATGGTAGAACCTGTTCGAAAAGGTCTTACAAATTTGAACTCCTATCCTGACTCTGAGCCAGCTCTCCCACTCCTAATTATTTATCCAACAGAAATGAAAAGATATGTCCACAAAACCACTTGGACAACAATGCTCACAGCAATTTCATTCATAAAATCCCCATACTGGAAGCAATCCAAATACACACCAGCCGGAGAATGAAGAAACGTGAGCTACCACTCAGCAATACAATGGAACAAACTAATTATCCTAATGGGGCTGCCGGGGCTGAGTGAGGGGTAGGTGGCATGGTGGGACTGACTTACTAGTTTTTCAGAATAAAAATTCTGGTGTGACATAAATATTCTATGGAGGTTTGTGGGTTACATGCTTGTTTGCATTTGTCAAAATTAATTGAGCTGCACTCTAAAAATCTGTACATAGCTTCATAAATAATAAGAGAGAAATCTTTCTTGAGACAGGAGGATAGGTTATAAATAAATGGAAATTTATATTTTTCTTCTCCCTGAATGTAGTGTTCTTTCTCTTACTTTTAAGGTTACACCAGAGACAGAATGAAAAATGCAAAACTCGTGGTGAGAGAAAATAGTTATATATAGCAAGTCAGAGAACACCTACATATTCAGTATTAGTGTTAGGCTCCTTTTGAGAACCTATAGTTTATGTCGCAAGATGGAAGTCAGGGTTTATTCAATATCTGTTATTTTCCCAAAATGCCTGGTTACTGAAGTGCTGCTTATCTTTACTCCCCAACACCTGCAGAGGCTTCGTAGCATGCTCCATTTTTGTTTTTAAAGTTTCTGGTGGGTAAAGAAATGAGAAATATTTAAAAGCTTTGTGACTTTCTGCCTGCAGATTTTAAGTATAAGGAGAATCCTTAATCAAACAAACTCTAATTCTTTGGGGAGAATATTTTACATATATTTTGCTTTAGCTGTTTCCATGGAATGAACCTATTTTAAAAAATAAATGCTGACATCTTGAATTAATCTTTAATATTCTATGAGAAATTAATAATAGATAAAATATTCCTTATTAAAACAAAGCCTAGGATCTCTGAAGTTTTTGTCCTGGCAAGGGACTCGTGGGGGCATGGCCCACTGCTATTTCCACCCTGACCCCAGAGATCCATTCTCCCTCCCCCACTTTATAAAATGTATTTTTATTGATTTCAGAGAAGAAGGGAGAGGGAGGGAGAGAGAAACATCAATGATGAGGGATAATCATAGATCAGCTGCCTCCTGCTCGCCCCACACTGGGGACCGAACCCACAACCCAGGCACATTTCTTCCCTTTTTAAAGCTTTCAGTTAAATGTGCATAAAATCACTCCCTCTTGGTATTTTCCATGCAATTAAGATAGCCTATAGTTTTCAAAAAGAGTTTAGTTAATCTGATAGTCAATAAAAGAGAGAAAAGATTGGAGAATGCATGAAATAAAAGTAGGTGACAAAACACAGGTTTCTTGCTAGTTTGCTTCCATATCTTACCTATGAGACATACATTTTTCCACAAATGCCTCACTTTTTTTTCTAGCATCCTCCCTGGGGTATCTACTTCTCAATCCTTGGTAGGCAAATTTGTGATGGCCTGTGACACAGTGAAACCAGAAAAATCTGCTGTACATAATGGCTCTACCATTTTTCCCCCACAATTTTTAACCTGAGATATACTTGTCACATAACAGTGTATAAGGTAAAGGTGTATGATGTACTGATTTTATACATTTATATGTTGCAATATGATTCCCATAGTAGCACCAGTTAATGCCTGCATCATGTCACATAATGATGATTTCTTTTTGTATGGTGAGAACGCAAGCTCTAGTCTCAGCAATTTTAAGTGTATAATACAGCAATGGACTTCCATGTTATCATAGACCTAGAATTAAAAGGCAAAACCATAAGAGTTTTAAAGAAAACAGGGATAATAATAACTGTGCAAAAGTAGTGTAGGCAAAGATTTATTAGACAGAACACAATTTCTGTCTTTGTAAAATAGAGACATGGAAGGGATATTTGCATCTATCCCTTTTTGTATATAAAAAGATGATTCTGAGACAAAGGATCAGCATTTTTTATTTGGAGATTCAGATCATCTCCACTCTTCACTCATGTCATCTAGGTGCAACCCTGCTCACAAGGGTTCCAGGTGGACATGTGAAACTGATCTAAGCCAATCAGGGTGCCCCACTGCTCTATCGCCATTGATATGTACAGAAATGGGCAGGTGATGCCAATCAGAGTAAATTCTTATGGAGAGTTCCTAGACCAGTCCAGCTGGTGTGGGTCAGTGGTTTAGAGTCAACCTATGAATTAGGAGGTCATTGTTCGATTCCAGGTCAGGGCATATGCC
>PVJC01039665.1:0-16126 GCA_004026665.1 Murina feae | reverse complement strand
TGTGTGAGGGGGTGCGTGTGTGAGGGTGCGTGTGTGAGGGGGGGTGCGTGTGTGTGTGTGCCGAGCACATGTGCTGAAGTTGGCAGCTCCGTGAACTGCAGCTCGCTGGGCCACGTGCAAAAGGGAAGAGATTATTTTCCCCCAAAAGAACAAAGGCCCATCTTGACAATGAAAGTCTTTCAAAATCCACACAATTCGGGGAGAGGCTCCAAGGCTCGGCTCGGCTCCCGCCTCCCACCCAGCTGTGCCTCCGCGGGAATGTGCCCATCTTCCGACAGGGCCGTGGGGGAGGGGGGCAGGCTGGCGGGAAGGACTGCCCCTTCCCAGGGCTCTGGCTCAGCCCCGAGAGGGCCTGTGGGGCGAGGGCTGAGCCTGGCACCTGCTGCCTGGCATGTTCCTGGCTCACGCCACCCGCAGGCTGTGTGTTCCCAAGGCTACGAGGCCTTTCCCTGGTGGGACTGCACTTCCCTCTGGTCAAGGCAATGCTGTGTTTCCAAAATATGAAATCTTTTAAAATATATTTGTGTTTATTGATCTTAGAGAGGAAGGGAGAGAGGTGGAAACATCAGTGATGAGAGAGTCGTGGACCGGCTGCCTCCTGCACGCCCTGCACTGGGGATCGAGCTGCAACCTGGGCCTGGGCCCTGAGCGGGAATCAACGTCCTGGTTTGTAGGTCAACGCTCAGCCACTGAGCCAGCGGCCGGGCTCACATATGAGAACCATCCCAGCAGGTGCCCCTGAGGGAGACACTTCCTGGAGATGGGAGCCGAGCACCTTGCCCCTCACTGCACCGCCCCCCCCCCCCCCCGAGGCATTTTCCCATTTTACAGGTGGGAATGGAGAGGCCAGAGGGCCCTGCTCTGAGGTTGCACCGTGCGTGGGCTGCGTGGCTCATCGGACGTCATTGTAAGAAGCACATTATCTGACTTCCTGGGCCCAGAGACCTTGCAGGAGATGCTGGCTGGGGAGCTGACAGTCTCTCAGGAAACCCAGCCTCCAGTGCACACACGGGAGCAGAGCGACCAGCAGAGGCCTGAGGCCCCTCTGGAGGGCGGGTCCCGTCTTCTGGGTGGAGTTTTAGGAAAGGCTTTGGCTTCACACTGTGTGGGGTGTGGGGTCTTCTGCTCTATGACTGACCCGAACCCCCCGTTCCCGCACTCCCCTGGCTTCCTTGGCCCCCGGCTGTGTTTGGGGGAGTCCTGTGTGTCTGGGGGTAGTTTCCTCAGTGGCTCCTCCTCCTGGCTGGAAGGCCGTGATGTGAAGATGGGACATGTGTGTTTTCTGCTCATAAACGGAGGCCGAGCTAATGGAAGTCACCACCATTCAAGACAGGAGCCCAGTGCCCGGGTTCCGGTACGACCTCTGCGTCCTGGCCTCCGCCCATGTGATTCACAGGATGCTGGGAACACACGCAAGCTTCGGTGTGTCATCTGTGAAATGGGTGACAAGGGTCCCAGCTGCTATAAAGGACAGAAAAGTTAACATGTAAAGTGGTGAGTGTGGCGACTAACCAGTAAGGACTCCATGAGGGGCAGCGACGACTCTCATTTTATCGTCGACGCGAGGATCACGGGGTGAGGAAGGCCCTGGGTGGACCGCGGCAGAAATCGGGGGTTCCTGGGAGAGGGGCTCAGAGGGGCTCCGACTGCCTTTAGAGCAGCTCCGGCCGCCTCAGCGCAGGCAGCACGGGCCGTCAGGTGCTCCGTTCCCTGCTCACAGGCACAGCACGCTGGGTTTCTGCGAAAGAATCTCAAGCGATGACCTCAGGGAAGAAAATAGAAATTCTACCCTTGGCCCCTCAAAGCGAAATGCCCGCTCTGCTCTCTCCTCCTCGTTCAGAGGCGGCGAGGGGCGCCTCTCTGGGCCCGAAGCCAGCCTCCCCCACCCTTAACCACACTGTTCCCTGTGTATAAGGGAGGGCGTCCCGCTGGCCATTTTGGCTCAGTGGATAGAGCATTTGCCGGGGGACTGAAGGGTCCCGGTTTGATTCCAGTCAAGAGCACAGGCCCGGGTTGCAGGCTCGATCCCCGGGGGGGGGGGGGGGGGGGGGGGGGGGGGGGGGGGGCGCGTGCAGGAGGCAGCTGATCTATGATTCTCTCTCATTGATGTTTCTCTCTCTCCCTCTCCCTTCCTCTCTGAAATCAATTAAAAAAAAATAATAATAAGGGAGGGTGTCAGCCTCAAGAGATACAACACAAGTTAGAAGCAGATCTCCCACCCGAGGCTGGTTTCTAGGCCCACCTGCTTTCATGCACATCCCTGAGGCTTTGTGACCAGCCCTTCCCCACCCCTCCCCACCCCAGGGGGACAGGGCTGGAATCGGTCGCTGGGCAGGAGCCTAAGGCTGTGAAAGTCCGCTTCTCTGCCTCTTGCTTCCGTCCTCAGGACCCAGTCCTGCCTGTCCACCCTAGTACCTGCCACACACAGCTCCCCGGTTCACCGCAGGGCTCGGAGGAAAAACCGCTATCTTTCCAGAAAAATGTGACTCTTGTTGCCTTGGTCCTTTCAAATGCTCTCCCCCAACTCCCCCAGGTAAAGCCGCTCAGCCATGGCCAAGACCATCCCTCACGCAGGCAGGAAACTCATTGGCGTTTTGCCTCCCAGGTCGTTAGTGACGCCTCGAGGACTGAGTCTCACGTGTGAGCAAGTGTGGGTGCCCAGGCTTAACGTCTGGGTTCATCATTTAAACACATGGTCCATCTCACTGTGCCAGCTTCCAGCACAGCCCACACACCTCCTCGCATCAGATCCTCACGCCAGGAGCAGTGCCCTCACTGCCGAGCTGGGCAGGGCTTCGGAATAGCTGGCCTGGCGGTGGCGCAGCTGCCAGTGCGGCCACCACCTCCCCGCATCTGACCCTCATAGGGCGTCTCTGCTCCCATTTCACAGATGGGAACAGTGAGGCTCCAGAAGGCTGAGCGCCTCGTCCCAAGTCACAGAACCAGCGCCGACGTCAAGCTCAGGTCCAGGTGCTTTACCCATCACCCAGACCCCTGACTGGAGATGGACGTCCAGCTGCTGGCAGTCGCAGTAACAATTAACACCTGTGCCCGGCCGGCTGGCTCAGTGGTGAGCGTTGACCTAGGGACCAGGAGGTCATGGTCCGATTCCCGGTCAGGGCACGTGCTCGGCTATGGGCCCCATCCCTAGTGGGGGCGCGTAGGAGGCAGCTGATCGGTGATTCTCTCTCATCACTGATGTTTCTCTCTCCCCCTCTCCCTTCCTTTCTCTGCAATCAATAAAAATGTATTTTAAAAAATGTGATTAACACCCACCAAGGAGCTGATGTTGGCCGAGCTGATGAGGACGAGCATTCGGTCACTCGCCAAGGCCCAGGGCAGGGCGGCCCAGCCCCGCCTCTGACAGCTCGGCAGGCGGCAGGCGAGGTGACTGTTGGCCAGTCCCTCACCCTCGGGCGGGCGGGCGGGCGGGCGAGGCTCCCTTGTCTGATAAGCCAGCGGGGAGGTGGCGGCGGAGCCTCCTGGCTCCCTCGCGGGCTCCCCTGTGATGCGATTAGGGGCGAGCCTGCGTGCCGGCCTCCATCTGCACTCCTGGTTTATTTACGCTCCGGGTTTCGGCCGCGGCCGCTTGGCCATCTGGGCCGCCTGGCACAGGACAGGCGCGGCGGCAGCCGAGAGCCCAGGTGCTGGGCCCTGGAGGAGGGAGCGGCCCCCGGCAGGCCTGTGGCAGGGGTGGCGCCCCATCGCCGCCACGCGGGCATCCACAGGCAGCTGCCCGGCCCGGCTGCCGCTCACTGGGCGGAACCTTGCTGGCTGGCTCCCCACGTTTACTGCTTCATTATCTCCGTCAGACAATGCGAGGGCGCGGCTGTGGTTGCCATCTGTCCCCTCGCCAGCTCCCGGGCCCAGAAGGTGACCTGTCCCGCCCTGCTGACCCCACCCTCCCACACACCCAGGCTCAGGGTCACGGAGCCAGTGCTAGGGACAGCACTGCTTTCTCTTTGTTGTCTTCAGCGTATTTCCATTTTATTTTATTTTATTTTATTTTATTTTATTTTATTTTATTTTATTTTATTTTATTTTATTTTATTTTATTTATGTTTCAATCCTCCCCCGAGGGTACTTCTCCATTGAATTTTAGAGAGAGTGGAAGAGAGGGACGGACAGAGAGAGGCATCCATGTGAGAGAAACACATCAATGGGTGCCTCTCGCACACGCCCTGACCAGGGTCCGGGCCAGGGAGGAGCCTGCAGCCAAGGTCTGTGCCCTGGACCGGAATCGAACCCGGGACCCTTTGGAATGTAGGCCGAGGCTCTATCCACTGAGCCACCCCTGCTGGGCGGACAGCACTGCCTCTTGTAGTGGGTGGGTGAGTGTTCGGAGAATTTCACAGACTCTCATGCATTTTGCTCACCCCCGCAGCTTGTTCCTCGCTGTTGGGTGCGCTGGTTCCAGGAGGCCCCACCCCGACACTGCGTCTCTGTAAGCCCTGGGTGCACTCAGCAGTGGGTGTGGGCTGTGGGCAGGTCCCAGGGCCCTGCTGGGTGGGGGGCTGTTTTCAGGCTGAAGGAGAGGCCTCTGCTACCCCCAGGACGTGATGAAGCTCGGGGTTTCCTGCCCTCAGTGGCAGGGGGCTCCCCTTCTCCTCGTCCTCCCTCCAGGCCAGAAGCGCTTCCGAGTCTCAGGCCAGTGCCTATCTCTGTGCTTTCTAACAGCTGCGCCGGGGAAGCTGGTTTCTTCCTCCAAGCAGAGTTCTGTCTGTGATGATGCAACTGAAAGGACAGACGGTCAGACAAGGGTGGGTGTGGGGACAGAACGGACTCCGGTTCCAGGGAGCGAATGGAGGTGGTGCCTGGGCTGGGCCTCAGGGCTGGTTCTCTTCTGGGGGAGGTTGGGACACGCGTGTAGGTGGGGGTGGGGGTGGGACTGTATCCTCAGCGACCCTGACCTTGGCGACCACTGGCTTTCTCCACGCAGCCCAGAAACAGCCCCCGCCGGGTCCTGGGCACCTGTTCCCTTTGCCCCCCTGCCCCATCTGCGTCCACGGTTCCTCACGTCTGTATACAAGGTCTTTGGTTGATCTCTTCCCACCCACCCCTTCCCTCGGGATTCATGCGCCTTTTTTAAAATTCCTCTTCATTGTTGAAAGTATTACAGATGTCTGTCCCCTTTGGTTTTCTTGTTGGTCTTTGTGTGTGTGTGTGTGTGTGTGTGTGTGTGTGTAGACTTTCATCCCTCTCTCCCTTTCTTTGTAAGTTTTGAAAATGTGGTCGACATCCCAGCGATTTCACAGCCTCCTGGTTCTCCCCGCGTCTGTGCTGGGGACACTTCCCCGCGTCAGGACGTCCCACAGCTTGTCCCTGGGCGCCCCGTGCCCTGCAGGGAAGAGCTGGTTCACTGACCCGTCCAGCGGGGCAGGGCCTGCAGGACGCCGCCCCCTCACGGTGGACCATGCTCTGGGACGTCCTGGACAGAACAAGCCTCTGTGCACACTACCGCTCTTTTCTCACAATAAACTCCCGGAGGCGGTTGCAGGTCATAAACAGGCTCTTCCCTCCAGGAGTGTCCGTCCTCGGAGCCAGGCACCTCCCCCACCCCGGCCAGGGGCCTTCGGGGTTCCTGTCCCTCCCTCACATGTGCACGGCCTCAGCCCGAGATGCCCTCTGCTTCCCGGGGAGCCGTGCCAGGGGGCAGCTGGGGGTCTGCGCACCCCCATTCCACTCACTCTGAGGGTGAGTGTCCTCAAAACCTGCTGGGGAAAGCCTGGCAGGGCCAACCCTTGGCCGGTGGCCACGGTGACAGATGTTAACAACCCTTCACCCATCTCCAGCCCTAACCCCTTGGAGGCTGTGAGGGCTCAGGAGTCAGCGGAGAAAATGTCTGCTTCGCGGGCAAAGCGGTCTGATCCCCAGGCTTCCCGTCGGGGTCCCATGGGCACAGCCAGCAGCCAGCAAGACCTCACGTGGGTCTGAGAGCGATGCCGCTGCTGTGATTTCTTCGTTCCTATTTGTTCTTTTTTCTCGCTTCCCTTGCTTTCGGTAGAGCCCCGTGACCCAGGAATTCCAGATGTGCAGGCCACGGACGCAGCGGCGGCATTCAAGCCAGGGGACACACCCAGGTGAGAGGCCTTGGAGACACTCTGGAAAGGTGTTGGGGGCCTCACACCCACACATGAGCTCAGGCCTGACATGGCCTCGAGGTTAGAGAAAAGCTGTGATTTCAGAGGCACATGCACTGGGTTCATGCAGATGCGGTGACATGAGTCTTAGATTTGCTTCCAAATCATTTAGCAATGAAATAGAGAGAAGATCAGTTAGGCAAATGTGGCCAAACTTTAATAAGATCGAATGCTGGAAGCTGATTGTTTAGATGCTAGAAACTGATTGTTTTCAACCAACCTTGGTTGCTCTGAAAGGTCAGAGCTATGCACCCATTGTTTAAGTTGAAACATTGTTAATTACAGCAAATCCCCACCTGTGAATTACATGTAAAATTCTTCCTTGGAATTTCCTACCTAAGGATATGGGTGTTTTCTCAGAGATTCAATAAAAGGCTGGTGAGACCCAGGCACCAGTGGGCAGTCTAACCCACTAGAGGAAGGCTCCACGCCTGGTCCCCCAGTTTCCAAATCGATTCTCTTCTAGTCTCTCTCCCTTCATTTTGTGTGCGGCCTCCTTCAGAACTCGAACCCTGAACAGGAACCCTGAACCACGCTGGACGTATAAGAAGCTCCAACAATTGAACTTCAACGGTAGCTCAGAAAAGCGTACTCTTCTCTCACGTATAAAAGTTTCCACATCGAAGATGTGAATCGCACAGCAGCATGTGCTTCCTGCTCTCACAGCTGCCGGCAGCGCTGTCCTGGCGGCAAACGCCGGCTCTCATGTCCGTCCTGCGACTTCGCAGTGTGAGTTGCGTGTGGGGTTGCACCTCCATCGCATCACGGCTCGGGGCGCTCAAGGGCTCAGGGGACCTCTGGTCCCAATGCCCGAGGCCCAGGGCTGCAGGGGAGACCACCCCTACCCTAATGCAATCAGTGGTCAAGGTGACCCTGACCTCTCCTCCAGGCGGGGCTGGGCACATCCCCCCGGGTGGTTCCTGCCTCGGGGTCCCTGTATCTTCTGTGACTTAACGCGAGAAGGTGTCCTGTGAACGCACAGGCGGTCCCTGCTGCTGCACCCGGGCCTGCGGACAGCGCCCTCCCTGCACCCTCTGTGCTTGGCCGCTGGGCGTCCTGATGCTCGAGTGCAATGTTGACCTTTGCTTACTTGTCTCGTCCTTGGATTCTGAGAGCCTGGTGGGCGCCCAGGCTGCGGGGGCCGGAGACCTGGAGGGCAGCGTGGCCTGGACAGCCATGTGCACATGCCGGCGTCGGCCGACAGGGGAATCCCACGCAGGGTGCGGGCCCGGCTGGCGTGTGAGGCCCTGCTGACGCGGCGAGCGTGCATTCCTGCAGGAGCTGGGCATGGTGGGGGCTTCGGGAAGCCGCGGGCGATGCTGGCCCCTCACCACCCTCCTCACATTTCCTACGGGTGGTTTTCCTGCAAAGTAAATTCTTGGAGATAAACAGTCATTCAGTGGAAGACTCCGACGGTGACACAGGCCTGTCCCGGTGGCCACTGCCTCGTAGAATTGGGCATGACTTCCGACCTTGGGGAGCCCGCAGCTCCTCTAAGTGACTCTGAGGACTGAAACTGGGATTCTGTTTCCAGAACGGGGAGCACTGGCGCCAAGGAAGCCTGCAGGCGTGGCTCCCACAGGCTCAGCACAACGAAAGCTTTGCTGGCCCCACGTGCAGGAGCCTGTCCGGGAGCAAAAGCCAAAAGCCCTCAGTAAAGAGATTAAATTGGGCAAAGGGGAGCCTGTTGTGCCCCAGGGGTTCTGCCAGCAACTTAGGAGGCCACACCCGGTTCACAGCTTCCCAGAAGCTACTGAGGAGCTGGGCTGAGAGGACGGATAGTTCCAAGGAGGCTGAGTCACCCAGCAGGGACATGGAGGGGGGTCGTCACCGTTGCTTCAACCCCTCCCCCCAAACACCGAGTGGAGCTGGAGGTTCATCCCTTTGCCTGCTCCTCCCCAGGTCTCGGGGTTGTAGTCCTTGGAATGAACACGTGGGAGGAGGAAGGCGATGGAGGGAGCCTGCAGCCCTGGGGAGAGGAAGGTGGCTGGGGTTGGGGGCTTGGTTCACGTGTTGCCTTTGGCAGGTCAGAGGGTGGACATGGTGCTTTTTGCTAACATTTGGACCTAAAGGGACAGTGGTACCCTGGCCAGTGTGGCTCAGGGGATAGAGTGTTGGCCTGAGGACTAAAGGGTCCTGGGTTCGATTCCAGTCAAGGGCATGTAACTGGGTTGTGGCTCCTCCCAGCCTGGGCCCTGGTCAGAGGTCATGCAGGAGGCAACCAATCCATGTGTTTCTCTCACATCCATGTTTCTCTCTCTTTCCCTCTCTTCCCCTCTCCCTGAAAACCAATGGGGGAATGTCCTCGGGTGAGAGATTAACAAAAACAGAGCAGGCGGCATCAGCTGGGCCGGGCAGGCAGAGGGAGTGGCCTTGAGCAGGGGTGCCCTTCGCTTCATCGGTTCGGGCAGAACTCTTTCCGAGGTTTGCGCAGTCTGGTGCCTCTGAAACGAGGGCCCACAGGATGGTCTGCCTCTGCCTGGAGGTCGCGTGGTGGACCGGGGATAACAACGCCTCTGGGCAGCACAGGCTGCTGCATAAGGCCACCCCCCTCTGGGCCGGACATGGATTTTAAGAGAAAATCACGGAAGGGCTCAGACCCCAAGAAGCAGTGGCTCTAGCAGCACCTGGGCTCCTGGGCTCCTGCTGCTTCCTCCGGGGCAGAGCCCCCAGGCCTGCACCTTCCTCCCCTCCATCCCACCCACGGCCCCGGGGACACCCTGCCCTCTCCTCTCCGGTGCACCGCCCCTCGCTGAGCTGTCTGTGTCCCGTAGAGGGTCTCCCAAGGGCCCGGTGAAGGGACACAGAGATCGTCAGGGTAACCTCCATCCCATGGCTGCACGCTTTTTAGAAAACGATTCTTTATTGTTGAAAGTATTACACGTCCCCGTCTGTCCCCCATGGACCCTCTCCAGCCTCCCGCCCCCGCCCCAGGCCCTCACCATACACTCCTGTGCCCATGAGCCATGCAACCTGCATACAAGGTGCTTGGCTGTTCCCTCCCACCACCCACCCTTGCCCACCTTCCCTCCTGGAGTCCGCACTCTGCTCCTGCTCCCTTATCTCTGGATCCACTCTGTTCGTCAGTGTATTGTGTTGCTTAGATCCCACATGGGAGTGAGATCCTGGGATGCTTGTCTTGCTCAGAGGGACTCGTTTCGCTTAGCGGCATGCCCTCCAGGTCCCTCCCTGTGCCTCCCGGGGGAGAGAGCCTTCTTCACGGCTGCACCGCGCTCCACGTGTGGAGGAACCACGGCTTTTCCACCCACTCGTCTGCCGACGGCACTGGGGCTGCTTCCAGGCCTGAGCTCTCGTAAGTGGGAAAAGCGGCTTTTTATTCTGCCCACGTGTCTCTGTTGTGACCCTAAGAACGAAGGTCTTTCGCTTTCTCCCACATCCAAACGTGTCTGCTCAGTTGTTCCCTCTTTATCCGTGCATGGCTGTGGGGGGCACTGTGAGAGGCGCGGTGGGGGGCTGAGGGGGGCTGAGGTGGAACTGTCTGCACAATGAGGCCAGGATGGCCCGGAGCCTGGGTGTGGCCCCTTTAGCGCCTGGGATGCCCCAGCCTCCTCTCCCACCTGGAACAAACACCGCATGTCCCTCTGCCCATGGGGACGGGGGTTGGGGGGGTAACAAGCGCACCCTGGGTCCGACCTGCGGTGCAGCCACCAACCCTGCGAGGCGGTGGGTGTGTCTCTCCTCTTGAACATCCACTGTCCCGCGTGCAAAGTGCGGGGTTTCCCGCTTCCCCCCCCCATCGTGGAGAGCTGAGCTGTGGCCCTTTAAGAAGCGAGCTCCGCTTCTGCACAAAAGAAAACGGCGAAGAGGGTGGTTTGGTGGGACGTGGGTTGCGGGTTGCGGTGACGTGAGCAGCTCGGGGCCTGCGACTGGTCATCAGTGTGCGATGGTAACGTCCACACAGGCCGAGTCTTTATTTTTAAAAAGTTCGATGGGGCTGATTCGATTTGGACGCTGGGCAGGAGCGCGCTCCGTGACTTTTAATCCAATTAGAGTTGGCGGTGCTCCTGATCTCAGGGGATCTGGTTGCTGCTGTGGTGAGAGCTCTCTACCCCGAGGACTCGGGTTTCAGGCAGGAAGAGAGGACGGGGCTGTAATGAGGCGGCTTTGTTTTCTGTTGTTAAACCCAAGTGCCAGGCGGAGGCCTAGCCTGGAGCTCAGGGTCCGGAAACCCCAGGTAAGCTCACCGAGGAAGTGTTCCCTACTTAAAAAAAAAATGATGTCAGAGAGAAAGGGAGAAGGAGAGACATAGACACACCCATGATGAGAGAATCACTGATGGGCTGCCTCCTGCACACGCCCCGCACTGGGATTGAGCCCACAGCCCGGGCAGGTGCCTTGACCGGGAATCGAGCCGTGACCTCCTGGTTCCTAGGTCGATGCTCAACCGCTGAGCCCTGCCGGCTGGGCTGGCCCCCACGTGTCATAGGGTCTCCAACATCCCACCCGAAGACAGCAAACCTTACCACTGTGGCCGCCACCGGGGGGAGCATCCTGGACGTCTCGCCCGGACATCGGGGTCAGTGAGCTGTGGGCCAGCTTTTCATGTGAGCCAAGCACTACAGGCAGATGACCTTCAGTGCCTGGTTAACCCTGACCTTGAAACCTTTCTCTTCATATTAGACCTCAAAGTCAGACTAGAGCACTCTGCGGAGAAGCCGCATTTTCCCGAGGAAAGAGAGCTTGGCACCACCCTCAGTCCCGCTTGTCACCCTCAGTCCCGCTTGTCAGCCGTCCATCAGCCCAGGACGCGGCAGCTTTTGAGGAGAATGTGTGTTTGTGGCAACACGTGTGGTCTGAGGTTCACACTTAAATTTTCCAACCGATAAAACTCTTTGTTGCCCTGCTGGCGTGGCTCATTGGCTGAGCATCGACCTAGGAACCAGGTCACGGTTCGATTCTGGTCAGGGTGCAGGCCTGGGCTGTGGGATCCATCCCCAGGAGGGGGCGTGCAGGAGGCAGCTGATCAGTGATTCTCTCTTATCATTGACTAGGGGCCCAGTGCACAAAAATTTGTACACTCGGGGAGTCCCTCAGCCTGGCCTGTGCCCTCTCACATTCTGAGACCCCTCAGGGGATGTCCACCTGCTGGCGTGCTTGGCCAGCCTGGGTGAGGGCCTGATGGCTGTTTGCAGGCTGGCCAAGCCCCCCAGTGTGGACCCTCAGCCCATTGGGGTGTGGCCAGCCTGGGTGTGGGGCTGAGGGCAGTTTTCAGGCTTTCAGGCTGTCGACAGCTCCCATTGACCCAAAATCCCAGCAAGGCTGGCTGGAGTCAGGTTTCTGGGGTTTATTTATCTTCTGTAATTGAAACACTGTTGCTTTAAGCCGAGGCCTAGGCAGGTAATGAAGGCTCCTGTTTGCTTCAGCTCCGTGGCTTTTATAATTGAAACTATGTTGCCTTAGTAGAGGCCCAGCCAGCCTAGGCAGGCAGTTTCCTCCTGGTGCAACAGAAGCCTCCTGTTTGATCTAGTTCCATGGTGGTTGGCCTCCATCTTGGCTGGATTAATTTGCATACAGCCACTCTGATTGGCTGGTAGGCGTAGCTTAGGCATCCCAGAGAAATGGTCAATTTCAATATTACTCTTTTATTAAAGTAGATGTTCCTGTCTTTCTCTCCCTCTCTCTTCCTCTCTGAAATCAACCATATATATTATTACTATTATTATTATTAGAAAAAGCCTCTTCACTGCCAAGGTCGTTTCATAATAAGATGCTTTTTCCTGTCCTTGATTGTTGTTGATAAAAGTCACATGAAGCCACTTTTATGTGATACAAGCTCTGCCCTGTGCCCCTCAATCCATCAGCCCAGGATCTGATCTTGATGTGACAGGAGAGTGAAAAGCAGACGGGAAAGTGATGCAGATGGAAAAGGCGGTAGAGACCCATATGCTGGCGACTGTGCCTGTGAGCTCGTCCTGACGCGGGGACATCGCTTGGGAGGCAGCGTGTCCTCGTGGCGGCAACAGCACTGGCCGGAAGGGGATGTCGAGAAACGTTTTGCTGTTGTGTCACAAGACGATGGAATTCCTGTCTGCCCCGAGGCCTCAGGTGACGAGAGGGGCGGGAAGATGAAGCAGATTCCTGGGCCTGATTCTGCACGTTTGATGAGTCATGAACACGTGGCTGAGAATTCTCCAGGAGGAGAAGCAAGCCCTGCCCCATGGGCACCAAGTTGTGGGGGATGCGGACAACATGCCTCGGGCGAGGGGAGCTGGGCGTGGCCCTGAAGTGGCATTTCCTTCTCTGGGGCACCAGGCACGTCAGGCCCACGAAGCTCTGGGCAGGGCTCGCAGCAAAGGCCGTGGGGACCAGGCACGCCTTCCTGGCACCGCTCATTGCGGATTGTCTGTGAAACCTGTGGTTTTTGGCGTCAGTTGGAGCTAATGGCCTGGCTTCTGGGCGGACCAGGGTCCTGCTCCCCAGGGCGAGAGGGACGGCCCCGCCGTCTGTCCCCGTTCTGGCTGGTGGAGAGGGCCCCCGCCTGTGTGCACGCCCGGTGCAGTGATGCAGGCCTCGGCCTGAGCATCACTCAGATGCTGAGACGTCACAGTGGCCGGAGGAGAGGCCTCTTTCCCCAGATGCCGTCCTGCGCTGTTCCCTCAGGTCAGCGTGGGCAGCACAGGGAGAGAAAAGGGAATAAAACCCCAGCCTCCGGAAGGGTCCCCAACCCCAAGAAACGGGAAGACGGGAAGAAACACTAAAAATATTTTTTTCACTCTTATTTCTTTCTAGGGGGGGTGGGGGAAGACGGAGAGGGGAAGAGAGAGGGAGGGAGAGAGTGAGAGAGAGAGAGAGGAAAGGGAGAGGGAGAGACATAGCTCGGCTGCCTCCTGAGCTCATCGTGTTCAGGACGATGCTCCGACCGGCTGAGCCGCACGGTCTGGGGACTAAAAGTAGGTAAACGTGAGGCAGGGGGCTGGGGGGCCCGTTGGTCCTCTCTCTCCCGTCGTCAAGCTCGATGCTTTGATGGAACTATCAGGCGCTTGGACTGGCTGCTGCAGGACCCCCACACATACAGGGGCCGCAGACTGCCGACCCCTTGGGGGAATTCCTACTGAGCTCACCCACCTGTGGGTCCGGGACTCAGTTTCCCCACCTGCGAGAGGAAAGGCCCGCCCGGTGGTCTCCGAGGCCTCGAGGGCTCTAACCCTCCTGGGCTGCGTTTCTCAGAGATGATGTTATCTCCATCGTTTGAAGACACAGAGCTTGATGTTGCCCAAAAGCACAGACACGTAATCCCTGTTCCTGAAGCTACACGTCTGGAGCCGCTTCTGCTATCGCTCTTCCTCTCGATAATTAAAAGGCTTCAGAGATAATCTCCATGTCAGTTAATGATTGAACCAGGTAAGAAGGAAACACACTGGCACAAGAACGCACTCGTTCCAAGATGACTGAGGTTTTAAATATTTAATGTGTAAATACCGGGGTTCAGACAAACATCGCTTTGTGGACAAGGAAGTTCAGGAGATTAAAATCCAGGGGCTCCGCTGGGCTGTGGGGCCATGCTACCCACATAGCAGCCTCGTAGTCATGTGAACAGGGGGGCGGGGCCATGTGGACAGGGGGGCGGGGCCACGTGAAGACAGAGGCTGAGGTTGAAGGGATGCAGCCAGGAGCCCAGGAGCCCAAGAGGCAGGCAGCGCCCTCCCGGGAGCCCTGGGGCCACAGCCCCGATTTCAGTTCTGGCCCCGCAGGGGGAGCGCAGGTTCCTGTTGGTCTCACCAGCCTCAGCATCGGAGCAGCAGCCCCGGGAAACGGCCCTCCTGCCTTTGCACGGTTTGGCCAGCGAGCGCAGGAGCTGGGCATCCAGCCCTCCCAGCCAGGCTGTGTGTCAGGATTTGAAGACAGTCACACTGGCTTCCGTGGTCGAGTCAAGACCCTCAGACTCGGTTTGGAAACGGGATTTGGGGCCTGCGTTCTGCTCCTTACCCGCTGGGCAAAGTGTTTACCTGCTTAAGTCTCGGTTTTCTCATCAGTGAAATGGGCTTAAAGGGAAACTGAGGACTCACTGAGATCGTGAACAACCTGAAAGTGCCCGGGAGCCTGCAAAGGCCCCTGGGAAAAGGGAGGGGGGCCCATTGCACTTCTGGCCTCAGACTCGTGGAAAGGCAGTGCCAACCTACTAAGCGGGTGTTACATGCAAACAGCCTGGGAAGCCGAATGCGATCTCTGGCTTATCAGGCGTGAGAAACACCTCCCTGGCCCGTGGCCTCTCCGTGGCCATCTCCGTGGGTGTCGGGGCATCTTCACTAAACCCCAAGTGGGGACGAATCACCGTTTCCTCTCTCGTCTTTTCTCAGTCTCTGCAGAAGGACTGCCTTCCCTGACTGACCCTGGTTTTGGGGAAAAGAGAAATTACTTGGCTTTGGAACGACAGGCGGCACATCTTGGGACAACAGCCACGCTCACTAGCAGAGGGCGAGGAAGAAACGATACCCTGGCTCGCCCAGCATTGCTTCCACAGCAACTGCAGCCCCTGGCACAGGGGAAACCGAGGCACGAGCATCGTCGGTGTCTTCGGGTCCTGGAGGGAAAGGACACTGGTCTGTGGAGGAGGCTTATGGATGAGCCACAGGGCACAGGTTTCACTTAATTCCCACAGCGTTCCTAGCAGGTCCTATCAACCCCATCTCACCAGCAGGGAAACCGAGGCTCGAGGAAGGTAAGTAACTTGCCCACAGTCACGCGCCTCATAACCAGGAGGTCAGAGATCCAACTGGGACCCGCCTCACTCAGCCACCGCGTGTCTAGTTGCCGCCCTGCTGCCCGAATTCCTTCACAGTTTCACGGACGGCAGCCACGGTTTGTCGGGATGGAGAGCCGTCAGCGGTCGAGCTCCAGTTAATACAATTCTCTGGTGATTCATTCCTTGGTTCTCAAGCTGCATCACGATCATGACAGTTTAGAGCCAGACCCAGAAGAAGAGTTTTTCTGGCCAACGTGTCAGCCATCTGCTGTTGCAGCGCCGCTGGCCCTCGGCCCGGAGCATGGAGCACCCTCCGCTGAGGATGTTTACTCCGGCGCCTTCTCAGTTTCCCGTTGCCATCTGCATCGAGCAGGCGTGTTCACATGTTTCTCTGGCAAAAGGAAGCGCACTCGGAAGACTGTGTGTTGTTCTTGATGATTGATTGATCGATTGATTTGGCGACAGGGAGGGAGGGAGGGGGATTTGTTGTTCACCAGTCACGTCTTCCCTGCTTGCTTCCTGGGTGCCCTGACCGGATCGCGCCACACCCTTGGGGTATCAGGGTAACGATCTAACCCACTGAGCACCGGGCCAGGGCTGGGGGTGACCTTTCGAGGATGCAGTGCAGACCGAGTGCCGGAGCTGGTGAGGGCGGAGATGCAGGAAACAGCGCGGTCAGGCAGGAGGCAGGTGTGGAGCGGACTCCCACCTGGAGTGGGGTCGTCCGGGTGCCTGGCAGTGACCGAGGCTCCACTCCAGCCCCTCGGGACACGCCCGCGTGTGGGGAGGGACGGCCTGTGCCTCCGTGCGTGTGCGGAGGGCTCAGCCTCTCCTCTTTGGTCCATGGAGCAGGCGGTGCAGAGGTGTCCTCGGACGAGGCGGGCGGTCTTCTGCTCAGAGACTCACCATCTATCACTGACCCTGAGCCAGGCCTGAGGTCATATGAAGGACCAGGCCTGGGGCGAGGCCTGAGGATGCAGAGGGACGAGGGTGACCCCTCAGCGGGTGGCGGCTGCCTCTACCCTCGGGCCACTGGTTCAATCTGTGGTTGCATCACTCCCAGGCCCAACCAACCGCATCCCTTTAACAACCAGTGATGTTATGACATCACATTCTTCGCATCATTAGCTTATGATCCATGGTGACCACTGGGGGATATTCTTCCACATTTTCCAGTTCACTCGGTCATGTTCATTAAACATTTAATGCTGACATTATTGCAGGTGCCCCCACCTTCACACACCCCTTCTCTCCCCACCTTCACCCATCCCTCGCCCCACCT